>JXOR01000152.1:2939-151724 GCA_001014335.1 Coboldia fuscipes | reverse complement strand
AAACCCCCCCAAAAAAAAAAAAAAGAAAGTTTCCAAACAAATTTGTATGCACAACATTATGATTCATTTTAATGGATGAATAATAATAATGGTGAGGCAATTATGACTAAAATGTTCTACAATATACCTGACCATTCCAATACTGATTGTTGTTTGACACCACCGCCGTCGATGGATCAATTTCATAGTAATAATACATAGTCACAAGTATCTGCTTTGCGTTCTTAACTTAACTAAACCGTTATGATTTCTGGGAACTTACCTATAAAGAGAAGAAACAAAAGTAAAATATCATTAGTAATTTAAATTCTTAATATTCTTGATTTTAATAACAGTATATCAACATTGCAGTAAAAAAAACGGAATTAAAGTATGAAATTAACATTTCAAAACTTCATTTCGTCATCAACTATTACCAACATGCGTCAGTAATTATCCACCTGCTCGCCAAAATGTCTACAAACAGTTCTCTTTAGACGAATTCACATTGAAACAATAATTTCCAATCAAAGAAACAATTCTACACCACCCCTAAAACCAGTGTGCCAATTAACTCTAAAATACCAGGAAAATGAAATTCATACTAAATAAATAATTCAATAAGACGTGAATAATCGCACACATTCACCACCGAAGGACACGCACGCAATTCATTTAACTATTTTCCCATTATTCCACTCTACTGTTGTACATTATTTAAATACGATGGGGTTATATTTGGTTGACCAATAATACCATTACAAATTTTTGATTATTTTCACGTTAATTTTCATACTCAATTGTTATGAAAAATTCCTGGTAAAAATAGTTTTTTTTTTTCTTTTCCACATACACAAATACACACAATTATGGTGGGTCAGGATACAAAAACTAAATAAAAAAAAATTCGTGATCAATTTGTGAATACAAAAAATAATATGAACTGAAAATTATACAGAAACGACCAGACGTTCAGACGCCGTTTTCATTAAACGTATGAAATTTTAATGTACAAAGTGAAATGTTATGCATCACAGCAGCAACTACATAAAAAAAAAAAACAAATTCCAAATAACACACAGTATATTGTGAAACATTTACCCCCTACATAATGTAGAACATAAATGGGGATACAATATGACCTGCGGGAACAGTAACATGCAATCCTTAACTTTTAGTTTTGGCAAACAGCAAAAAAAAGTAAAAATTTCATACAAAAATGCTAAATATAATTTTAAAATCCGGTAATACTCAGCGAGTACCATAAATGCAATTTAGTTGTTGGAATCAACTTTGAAATTAATATAATAATTTTTTTGTTTTTACCCTCCCATCACTAACCAACAACAAGAACTCTGCTTTGTTTCATAAATACACTCTATTTCATGCCATCTTATTCATTTGCAGTTAAAACATAGAATTCCTGACGCCAAATATAATTCATACTCTACCACTTATAACAAAAAAAAAATATTAAACAATATGCATTAAGTAACTGTATTCCATACATTTCATATTTTGTGGTAAAGTATAAGTTAAATGATTCACCTTTTAAATGCCAAAACATAAAAATTTGTTGTATTTAATTTTGAGTATTTTAATTTCAACCATATCACGATATTCTCATTTATTTTTTCCAACTAAAATGTTTTCCATCATTTTCCATGGAATAAAAACTACAAAAAATTTCATTTCAATTTAACACGTAGTCCATATGAATGATGCAGTTCTATATGGCTTATCATCCAATGCATTAACATTTCTGTATATTTCACATATTAAACATTCTCTTGCGTTTAACGTCTATCTATCTCTCTTGTTGGATTTTTGCTAAGTAAACATAATATTTATGTTTCAAATGATTAAAAAATATCCGAGGAAAATGGACTGAATAAAAAAATATATACACATTTCCAAATATTCAAGTAAATTTAAATAAACTTCTCTAACATGTACACTTCAGGTCTTATGCTTGGAGTATTTTCCAATTTTCCAACGTATGAAAATATTTCATATCAACCATGCATCACAAGAAGATGAATAAAACAGAAAAAAAAACAACAACCAACCAACGAACAAGGAAGAAAGATTTCATTTAAATTTTGAATTTAGAAAAAACTTTGTTGCCCTTCATAAAAAAACCAGTGGCATTATTTAATAAGCTGAGGGGTTCATTCTTTCACCTGACATCGATCAACGTCAAGGTAGATCAAATTAAACTGAACACATTATCTATTCCACTCGTAATTTTTGCCCTAAGATTCAATGCTCTCTTCTACTTACATTCTATTTTAAACCATCAAAATATTAAATCATATTTTTAAGCTGATATTGGTACAGAGGATTAATTAAACAATGTTGATGGTATCTACTCAAAGTCACAAAATTGTAATAAAATCAAGATGTCACTAAATTATTTACAATGCAATTTGTCGTTTTCTCTTTAACACTTCGATATCGATTATTACATAAAAAAAAACGTCCGGAAAAAGAACAAATTTCAAGCCGTTAAACGTGACAATTTATCTCATGCCTCATTGACACTTTCTCTAAAAGTACAACAATTTCGAATGTTTGTGATTATTATACCCGACAACAACAGACTAAAGACATTCTTATTCATTTTAATTAGAGCAAAACTTTCATCCTTTATACCAAAAACTAAAAATTCCTTTATTAAAGAGCTTTTTACTCGGTTCTATGTCAACGATTATTGTAAAAATTTGTAGCCAAACCATTGATGTTTTGTTACACATTCAATATTGAATGGCACACAATGTTATGCTCTTCGCCACAGCTTTAATAGATTTTCAGTCAATTTTTATATTACACAAATCATACACTAGAATGAATTGCAACTTTTTTGTTTCGTTCTCTTCAACTCTCTATTGCAATAAAATGAATATGTTCATGTATGAGAATAAAAAGTATGATCCTTCAGTTGAAAGCCATAGAATAAAAATCAATTCAACTTTCAGAAGCCGAGGTTTCTCTACTCCGTTCTATTTTTCATTTGTTTGGCAACCAATTCAATAGGAATTAAATTAATATTGAGAGAGAGGGAGAAAGAGTAGAAAAAAAGTACAAATTTTCACATATTTTGTCCAGTTCAGTGACCACTTAAAGGAATTCATAAAATAAAAATCCCAATATGAAATAAATAATACAGAAAAAAATCCTGATGTACCGAAAGCCAAGTAATGATGAGTTGTTGATTGCATTTACCGATTCTATTCATTGCCAGAAGAAGTCCTGTCGTCATCATCATCCGCTGTTTAGGGGGCTACTATTCCAGTTAGATTTCCCACACAAGTAAGAAAAACCTCAACCCACACATCCCTTATGATGTAATACAACCAGAGTAGTTATGATATTGCAATTCATCATAATTTTTCAACGAGAAAAGAAAGAAAAAAAAATCCAAAGAACCCAATTTCTAATAGTACCCGGTAGTCTTTAGAGAAAATTATTAATGAATTGGAATCGTTTTGATATTGAATGTGAAAATAAAAGGAAATATTATTTGAACGAAATGAAGAGGATAATTGAGAGTAGGATTGATAGTCATTTAATTTTCTCATTCACACTCAAAAGAAATCAACTTCTTAACCAATAGAACGTAACGGTGTGTATTCAACACATAAATTTCACATTCTATTTAGTATTCTACCTATTAATTCTTATTATTTACTCAACAGAAACAGAAAAGAAATATAAAAAAAATTTCAGTTGAATTAGATGTAGAACAAATTCATGATACTGACACGACCAGAAGTATCAAATAAACTTTGATACTTTAATGCGTTTCCATCTAACCTCCACTGATGATTTCTTTGGACTTTCATTCAAAAAATTTCACCCTCCAAATGTACAGTGTATAACACCATTTCATTATGGTAATAAAACATCATTCTTAATTTTTTCGCTGTCATCATATCCTTATAAATTCGTCTTGTGTTATTTTTATTTTATTTAAAGTCTATTTGGAAAAGTAAGTTGAATATATTTATACTTTAGATGAAAATCAAATAGCGAGAATGCGCAGTTTGTGGCCAAAAAGATGATAAAAATGAATCGTAACTGTTTGGTTTATCAGAGAATTTCTTTTTTTCTTTTTGCTTCCTTTGGTTGATAGCAATATTGGACTGTTTTGCTTGCATAATATAAATTTTGTCTAACAAAAAAACTGCTTAAAGCTTAAATTTTCATACTATGATTCACTCTCATAGATAATATGAATGAGTCAGATTAAAAATACTCTCAACTAGGAAACTCTCAAGATAAAAATAACAGAAAAAAAAAGAAGATGAAAAATTATGCAAAGATCAAAAGTGTTTAATATCATAAAAGTCCTGAGACGATTTACAATCACTTCGTTTCCTTTTAACATCAAAATCATAACTGAAAAGTGCCTCATTTTGAAAAGATCCAGTTAAATTTTTGTTAATGAAACAATTGTTAAAGCATTACAAAACGGAATACATACATACAGCTAGCCACTATTTAATGTGGAAACACAAAAGTGTTATGGTTTTCCATCCAAGTATAATGTTAATGGGGTAGTAGTACGGTAACAAAAAAGGTATATGAATAAAATTTAAATTTTGATTGAAATAAGAGACCAATTAACTCGATAAAAACAAACATATACCAGAATGAAGAACAGAACACTCTACGTATCCGTAAAGAGGTTTCTTCTCTTCAATATTCCAAATAAAAATAAAAAAAGAAAAACAAAATAGACATAACGATACCAAGTCCATCATAAGACTCTTTCATGAGATTGAATAATTTGCGGTAATTCTTTATAATCGGTATTGTCCTGTTTACAGTCATTTTAAGCCACTATCGTATAACAACAATAAACAGAAGCAGAAAATTCTCTCGTTTTTTCTTTTCCCTTTAAAATTTAAATATAAAAATCTCCCCCGGAATGGAATTATGTTAAACATAAAATAATGAGTAAAATGGAAACGAAAGCTAAAGCAAAAAAAAAACAGAACGACGGGGTGGTATTGCAGTTTACAATACACACGAAACACAACCCATAATACGAAAAAAAAATGTAAAAAGAAGTGAAGGAAATTCAGACATAATGGTACGTCGTAACACATTAAATTACCAGATGGTGGGACCAATTGCTAGTTAGGAATGTTAAGAGTAAAAGAACTTCATGAATTGTGTGAAAATACCACCACCCCCAAAAACCGTCACCGAATCCATAGGAATCTGTTGATATTTTCAAGGTTCTTTTTGGTGAAATTCTGAATTGAGGTTCATCTCACGGTATAACAGCAAAGATGAATAGAAATAAAATAAAATAAAAAAAACTAAGAAGAAAACATTGAATAAGTAAAAGCCACATGAATGGCGACATGAAAATGGATCCATACCATTATACTAGCATAGGATGTTCCAATTACTCTGTATATGTATATGTTTTTCTTTACTTTTCTTTAACAAATTGTGATTTACAAAGTAAATTCAACATTAAACCTCTGCAAACTTTCGATGGATTGCATTCATTAGTGTATGACGACCGACCCATCACCTAACTTATCAACATTAATACCATTACCCAAAATAAAGCACAACATACAGTGATATAGTAAAGATTCTATTGGATAATTAGTTTCTATGAATAAATGTGACTAAAGGTGACCCAATTAAGTTATATGGTTTGTTATTTTATGATCATTTTTATTTAGGTCACTTTTTCATGGATTTAGTTAAGCATTTAAACAAAATTAAAAGTCCAAAACCATCAAACATTAATACTCTTCACGACCATCAAATGATCTAAAACTTGAGGGTGGTGGTTGGTTGTTCGTTTATAGCCCAGCGGTTTTTTTTTATACTTCTTTAGCAAACGAAAGGTTTTTTGATTAATCCGCATCATACAATTTAAATGAAGTGACAAAGTTAACGTAATTTTCTGCCTGTTCTTTAGCTTCTAAATTTCACTGTGTGCTATGCTATCTCAGTTTCCCTTCGTTTCACCATAATTCACCAAAGAAAGTCTATCTCTCTTTTCACAACAGGATATCATAATGTACAGTAAGCAAATTTACCCCTCAAATGAAAAAAAGCACCGTTAATTTAACGACCTGATTCCATGCATTTAACATTCAAACTTTGATAAAAAGAAAAACCAGTAAACCATCGTATTGCTATCATTTTTATGCGCGTATTTTCTTCAACATCGAAACAAAATCCAATTAACATAATTGTATTTAGAAAATTTCTACTTTTTTTTTTGGTTACACATTTCTTTAAGCCAAATATATACTTAAAATGGCATACACACACACAATTTATTATTATCGGGTATTTTATAAGAGACGAAAGAATAAACGGAAATGTATGAATATTATTTTGAATCGACGATATGGCGGCACTACCATACCAGTTATCATATCTATCTTCCTCTTTTGTTACAATCATAAAAATTCCACAAACATAATAAATTTAGCTTTATTATCATCGTATCTCGCTCACTTCTTTACTATGACATTGCATAAGTTACACATAAAATACTGTAAAACTTGAACATCCGCCACCTCCCCCCCCCACACACCAAGTTTAACTCATATTTTCTTTATTAGTTGAAAATAGATCATTTTAATAATAAACGATACCAATTTTAATGCAATACAATATCATTTAATTTTCATTCCTTTCTCTCAAGTATTTCTTATGCGTTAAAAACATCTTGTACATATATAAAGCCGCGATATACAGAAGAGACGCCAGGACCCATGAATTCCATCTTTCTATATAATTTTAATTCAGAGTTGACAAATACCATACAATTCACTTGAAATATAATTATCTTAATACTTTTCTGTTTTTCTGGGTAAGTAACACAATGGAAAAACGGGTGAAAATTTATTTAAACATTAAACATATAGAAAATTTTCATCTTATTACGAGAAAAGTATGGGAAAAATTTAACTGTTTCATTCTACCCCCATAAATGATGATTATCAACAACAGTAATATTGCCAAACATAAAAGTCCAGAACACAAAATGCGATAAAATGTTATTGAATTGAACATTCTTTTTCTTCTTTTAAATTCAATTTCTTTTAGTCACTTGACATTCTAAAAGTATTGAAATATGCAGTACTGTGTAATAGAATATAGATTACATTTATGCATAGTACTTGTTGTGTATCATCAAAACAAAGTTAATCGAAATAAATATAATCATGAAACTCACTTCTTCAACCCTCATCGAATATGAGATTATTACAATTTTTTGAGAATTTCAACTATACAAGAGTATGAGACATAAACTAATAAATTCATAGAGAATATTGTCAATTCAATAACAACAGCTAAAGAATTCTTTCATGTACGAATAGTTACAATGAATCAGCAAAATAAAGACAACAGAGTACTTGGAATTGTGTCTTCAAATGACATCGTATCTTCCAGTTACATATCTCTTTCGGAGAATTATATCATCCCATTACTTAAAGCAATTTATCACTACTTTGTATGTTTAATACTTTCACTTGAATAATACATATCACATAACAAAACCAAATACAAAAATAATAGAAATTCACGCAACTTTCATCAACATTTGCGTAAACACAAAAATAAAAGAAAAACTTCCATACAAATAAAATGAAAAGTGGAAGGAAATCTATTTAAAATAAAATAAAATTGAGGAACATTTTACCATCTCTTATGTTTTCTAACGTTAAAAACACATTAGAATGTATGAAAATTTTTCATTCGTTCTTTTAAGGGAAAATAATAAAACAAAAAACATCCATAAAACGTACAACTCATTTAGCCGCTCATAAGACATTATTAGATGGCAAAATATGGGAATAATATGCATACATAGAACGCACCCTGAGAGATTTTCAATCCCAAACACCCAACACTAAACATCTCATCTTTAGAAAAAAAAAACAACAGAAAAGAAAACACATTAAAATCCATACACATGTAGAACAATTTTCCACTTTTATATCACTAAAGGTATAATTTTTCCTTTATTCATTCTGGTTTCATGCATAAGGAACAATTTCTTATTCGTTTTTCCTAATCAACGTGTAAGAAGTTTTTTTTTCATTTCATTTTAAGAAAACCATTCAAAGAAAAAGGAACAACAGTTTTGTTTTCCCCGAATACCATAAACCGTAAGGCGATTTGTTAACGATGGAAAATTGGTAACGGCAACAAGAATAAAAAAATAAAATAAAAAGAGCAAAAAAATGAAAGAAAAAGAATATTTTCACCATTAGGGGCACATGAAATGGCATAAGAAAAGTGGAAAAATATGTAAATTGAATGGTCCAAATGCAATAATAAAGGTTATTTTTGAATTATGATGCAATTTGGCTTTATAGTAAAACTTTTCAGTATTCGTTCCATATCGTCTCTCTCACTGGGTTCTTCATCTCCAATACCTCTCGTCTTCTGATGATCTGCTGTTCACTTTTATATACAGTATGTTTCTTTTCCAATTTTTCTTCGTATTATATGTGAATTTGAGTTAAAACAGAGTATATACCATACCATACACAGTAATACACAAACAAATGGCAATGAATGAGAAACAACCACCACCACCCAAATGAAACAGAAACGAATATAAATATATTAAAGTTCCACAAAGAATCAGTTATATCAAGTCTATAGGCTTCCATTGTCGACTGTTCTATTCTTCTGCAATTTCATTCTTTTTTCCATCCCATCCCAATTACTTGGGCCACACCACAATAAATTCAAACGCTTTCTCTTATTCTCTTTCCGCTATCAACTGAAATACCTGAAGGGAATGACCAAACCAATTTTCAGGTACAACACAGATTCACATTATTCAAAATGGAATCCTATATAATTTAGATTTACAGAAAAACCGTTTTTCCACCATCATACAACACTGCCATCTCTCATCCCCAATACCATACCATACATACACCAGAGTTTCTATCTTATATAAATAAAATGGGTAAGTAAGAATAATTGCATTTGCAACAACAACAACAACCAAAATATAAAAAAAAAACTGTTGGCCAAACCTAAATTAATGTCGTGCTTCTAAAATTTATTGTTCTTATAATCGCATGTGAGTTGAAGCCATGGATCAAACAAGTTTCTCTTTCACTCTTGATAATTCACACAATAGAAAACGGTATGCAATGATAATAAATTTGCCATGTTGGAAGTTCGGTTTTTATTTAAACTTTTTTTGCTTTTTTTTTATTTTGATTTTAGTCAAAGAGACAAGAAGTATGGTGGAAATATAGAAAATTGCTTTTGCTACTGTTTTGAATTTTTCCTTCGTTTTGTTTTTTTTTTGTATAAATTCGTTTAAAAAACCAGTACCAATGTGAAACCTTGTGGAAGCAACCAGTGAAAATGAAAATTATCTTTCAACTGTGACTGGTACGGTCTGCCACATCATATGAAAATGGCCCACAATATACAAATTCAAAGTGAAAACGGAAAAATTTAACAACAAAATATGGGTTTTTGGTAAACGTAAGCAAAAGAGAGACAGACAAAAAACAAATTTTAATTTCATTTTTATATTTTCAGCAAATATACCAATTCATATTTAGCATTGTGTCTCTACCAATCTCCTTCTTTCTCCCATTAATATTAATCGATGGAATGATAATACAAATGGCTTGACTTTCGTTACATTTTGATACCCAACCAACACCACAGAGTTCAGAATCAGTGATAATGTGGAAAATAAATCAGAACAGAGATGAGTGTAAATTGAAATGCAGAATCCTTATTGATATTCATTTGATTTGGAAGACTCTGGTGA
This sequence comes from Coboldia fuscipes, assembly GCA_001014335.1. Taxonomy (NCBI): domain Eukaryota; kingdom Metazoa; phylum Arthropoda; class Insecta; order Diptera; family Scatopsidae; genus Coboldia; species Coboldia fuscipes. The sequence continues at coordinate 141,943 of JXOR01000152.1, read as the reverse complement.
TCTGTACTGAACGACAACCGATAAATGGAAAAACAATTCAAATGATTTCTAATTTAATGTGAAGTAACAAGTCGATAAATTAATATTAGATTCATTTGCACCTGGCTCTTTGTTAAAGAATTTTAATTATATTTCATTTCATTTCCATCATTGGAAAATCTTCTCTTTTATTCAACGGGACACATGAACACACTTTCAGCCAAATAATGAACAGAAAATTAATTCAATTGAGCCAAAAGTGAACATACGGACGCGTTCTTTCCGCTTTTTTTTTTAAATAAATTTCATAATGAAAACTTTCAATCCTCGTCTCTTAGACTGTATTCTCTCACAAAGTATACCATCAGTCGACCCACAATTTTCATTTCACATTGGAAATTCTATATATAAATCAATATATGTAGAAGAGCGTGAAAAAGTTTTTTCTTTAACGCGGAAAATACACAAATAAAGTAGATTTTCCAATAAACTTTATATTGTGTGTCTTTATTCCACCAAAAAAATATTAAATCGACTAGGAAATAAGAAACCAACAACAATAAATTGTCTTCGTCTTCTTTATTACTGTCACGCAAAATAAATAGCCAATCTAGCCAAAGTGGTGAAAACACGGTAACAAATAGAATGTGATTACAGCGGTCCCACCGTAAAAAAAATACATTCAACGAATTTAAGAACCAACTAATCAGATTATTTGATCTACTACCTTAAGGGTCAATCATAGGCATAGACATACACCAAAAATTCAACAGAGTACCAAAACGACCCTCATATGAAAACGAGCTAATGAACCGTTAACAAATCAATGAGTTGAGCAAAGATAAATTAATTATTGCTTCTAAAACTCTGAAATTCGAATTTTTCCTTTTTCCATTTACGTATAGAACGCCAAAGATAATACGATGGTTTCGTTGTCATTTTCTATGAAAACTCAATGAATTGGCTTTGGTTTCTTATTCACATTCTCTATTTCCTTGTACCTATCCCAAGAATTGATTAAAGAAGTTTTCCGTCATTCGATACGATTCGTCTTCCCCTCATAACATAGTAAATCCAAATAAAAGACAGTTGACGATATTGGATGCCCTCTTTTCATAGACGTGAAGCGGAAAGGCATACATATTGGCCAATTCAACCATATCGCGTGTATCCTTTTTTCTTCTCTCTATTCTTTGTCAATGAAAAAGGCCATCATTCAAACTCAATAAATTCGATGAAGATCGATTATTGTATAAGGAGATTTAGAATAATTCATTCCTTTTTTTTTGTGCCATTCTATTTAATATTTACATAAAGGTTCTGGGCTATCGGTCACACGGGATTCCGTATCAATATCACCATAACAATTATTGCATTTTACGCCATAAAAAAAGAAACGAAAAGAACAGAATAAGAGTGTATATATGGCACCACATCTTGAACCTAATAAAATCATTTATTCACTGGAATAACATTTCGCCCACACCCTCATTGATATTCGAACATATACCGAAATAAAATATACCGCAGTATTAGAAATTCCATCTTATTTGGATATATAACAACTGATATTCTATATAACAATGTAAACAACAATCACTTATAGTCTTCTTCAATCAAATATAAATTCGAATTGAGAAAAATCAGCCATGGCAAGAAGAATCAAATCAATCGAATTCAAAGAAAAAAAAAAGAAGATTTTCTTCGATTTTTTTTTCTTTTTTATTATTTTCAACTTTGAGAAAACAGAAAAATTTCACATTTTATTCGGTTTAGCAATTGAAGAAGAAAATCTGTAGTTGAATTATCAGATCACGTACTGCCAAAAATCTTCTTGTATAAATTTTCGTTATACGTACACCACCACCAATATAAGAGAGCACAGTAAAATGAAGGCAAAAAAAAATAAAAAGAAAATTCCATCATCGATATAACGAAATACAGAATGAAAAAATCGAGAAATGAGAAAAACCATTTTGCACAACGGAAAATAAAAGAAGCAAAAATTTTCATTCCCTTCAAATTATGTATGTCTCAGCAGCATTGAAGATTCATCGTTCCTGCGGGTAAGCATCGACATACACCGCAGTCAACCCATAATACTCAACTGGGCTCACACTTTTTCTCGATCTTCTTGTTCTCCTCTAGTTGTGCTTATACCAATCTCAAAAATTGTCGGAAAAATAAAAGTTTTTCATCGCAAAATGTGATTCGTTTCGGATTTCTCATATTTCCACAAGAATATAAAGTGAGTTTATTGATGAGGCAAAAAAAAAAAAAATAAAGTAAAATAGAACCAACGCAAAAAAAGTAAATAAATAAATACAAAACTAAACTAAATGTGGAAAAGTGGTTACCGTATTAAACAGTCTGAGCCAATTCAAGTTAAATTTCTGTATTCCGTTCTGGTCCACTCATACTCAATCTTACCCAATCATCATCATACAAAACTAGAGGAATTGAAAGGAAATAATTTTCCAATACGATGAAATCTATATCACCCCCATAGTTAAATAGCAAGAGTTTGATTAGCCTTCCGGATGTAAATTATCGACAATTTCAAATTAATAATAAACGAGCACAAATCTACTAACTCATCAGAATAACCATTTTCTACCATCCACCCCCGGACTCCACAATCCATTGATTAATTTGTATTTAAAAACCAAATCAATGATGATGATGATTTTTCACAAAACAACAAAAGAAGAATAATACAGAAAAAACATTTCTATGGTACGTGTAAACGATATAGATAATTTTATCGAAAATTGGATTATTCCTTTTTGTAAATGAAGCACATCGACCTCCACCATAATACCACACAATTCACCAAAAGCCAACAACAATGTTTAAGAATCTGTGAAAAGAAATTGCTATCCAACATATGCACATATGTATGTCAAATGACGCAATGCCAATATTATAACAAAAGAAAGAAGATAGAAATGAACAAAAAAAAATGAGAAAACCCTCGACTAAAAATTATCAGAAGGAAAATTAGAGAAAAGTTTCACGTACAACGATTTTCCTAAAAGTAAAATGGTCATTTTTGATATTATGAAGAATAATATTTATCTTTCTATAGAAAATCCAGTATTTTTATTCCCTATTTTTCTCAATATCTCTTCACAATATGAAGTAGCAGCAAACTAACAACGAAAAATCAGGATATATTTGGATTTCTCATTCAATACTTCAACAAAATAAGAAATAAGAACACGATTGGGGTGTAGTTTTCCAACAGAAATATGTTATGAATATTCGCTATAGTTTTCTATTTTGTGCTTACATGAATCCTATCTGCAGACAAGAAAATGTTAAGGTTTTCCCCAAAACCAGTACACACAACAACAACCAAATACAAAAAAATAAGAAAAGAAACTAAAGAAATGAGAATGAAAAGCCAATCCAAAAGAGACGAAATGAAATAAAACCCAAATACTTTACAATATTAGTTTTTCTTCGTTCGACATCCAGTGATATTGTGATACTGTCCACAATCGTTTATATAAGGAAGGAAGAAAATCCTTTATTTTTTTTTCAAGATACACATTCGACCAGACGTCTCACGTTTTTCCCATTCTATTATATTTGTTGTTTGTGTACAGGGGGGGATACATAAATATATAGATATTTTTTATCTCAAGCAATATCCACTCTATTGTTCAGTTGGTTGATAAAATGGCATTTTGAATTTTCCAGGGTCTTTACTTCGTTCAACATCATTGAGAGACCATGAGAAACAGAACGATTGTGAGAGACAGAGAGAGAATAACATTCAAAATTATTGAAAGGGTCGTCGTCGTCATCGTTGTCGTTTAAAATATAAAGGGAAAAACCAACCCAAAAGAATGAGAAAAACGATAGACACAATTTTCACTTCACTTTGTTCACTTTTGTTTCGAGGTTTTTACTGTTCATCTCATCATTGTTGTTATTGCTGATGATACCCTGGCTACTGGATGCTGTGCACCACACACATACATTACATAGCAAAATAATATAGTAAAAATGCCTATGCGTAGGATATCATCTCTGACTCTATTCTGAATAAAACCGATAAAATCATGAGAAATGTGATTGTGTAATTCTTGATTACGAACCAAAAAAATAAAAATAAAAAGAAAATATCATTTCAAACAGCAAAAAAGAGGGATTCAAATGGCATATAGAATATCCTCAACAATTATGTTATAAATGTACTTTTCATGTTTAAATCCTAATTTGCTTATTATTGTACTTTCCATCTAGAGACGAGCACGAGAGTGAGATAATCAAAAGATAAAGGAGTCCAACAATCATTGTAACCCCCCCGTAGACGATAAGCAAGATGAGATGATGTTACACACAAATCGATTTGAGAAGTGGATCAAGAAAATGAATTAATTTAATCACTTGTGAAACTCTGATGGACAGACACATATACCAAATGGAATTGGTACGTTCGTTAGTTACCATCCAACAAAGAAATTTTATTTCCTGCTGGTATTACCACTGGTCTACTGGACTTTTAACGTCAATAAGCAAACGAATTAAAAATCAAACTAAATACTTTTAGACTCATTTAATGTTGTCAAGTATTGGACATGCATCCACCCACATATTAATTATATCGCACCCCTCTCACATACAACATCTTTATCGTAGCTCATGTCTGTAGAAAATTCACTTTAAAATCATATTAATGTCATCGCCTTTATTTGATATATCCAACGGGAATTCTTCTGCATTAGAAATTTTCACGTACATAAACTAATAACGTTTTAATATGATTTACTGTCCACCATAAATGAAGTTTTTCCCCCATTGCTCCTTCTCTATACCATAAGCTAGTTCTCTTGTGTATCCAATATTCTTCCAACCGTCGGTACACTTTCATACACTAAACAATACTATTTTTTCTGTTTTTTTTTTATTATAACAGTAATGATGATGGTTATGATAATATCCCATCGTCATAATAATAATAATAATAATGGCAATATAATAATATAATATTTAACCATCTATACATTCATAATAAAAACGGTAAATGTATAATAAATATCAATGGCAAATATGTGAATAGAATTATTATATGTTTATGAAAACCGCATTGTTTAATGGATACGCCTAACCGTTTAATAGGGATTTTCAAATATTTTCCAAAACCCATACATTCCACATACAACCAACCACCTTTCCTTATCCACTAAAACGAATCTGGGTGCCATTCATCTATATTCCCCATATCATTGAGATTTTACCAATTCAATACACCTCAATATCGTGTGTACGTGCCTTCTCATTAAATTGAGGTTCTTTTATTTTAACTCAATTATCCACTACTTGTTATTGTCTTCCAATTCTCTCTGCCATCACCCCGACGAGATGAGTGGAAATTTTCACCTGAATACCATATTATCACCTGCTCTACCCCCACCACATATCACACATGTGGTGGTTAACATGAAATTTGATGTACAATTTTATGATGTGATCTACCTCACACCAGAAAACACTACTATACATCTAATCCAACTATTCGATATCCGCATACTGTATTAATATCATAAATGCCTGTTAGTTTTTTTTTTATTAACAATACGGTTGAATGAATGGTTGTATTATGGTCACATACACACCAAAACACACACACCATAATATTCTATTTTGATAAATGTTCAATCGATTTTATTAATAATCTTTCATTTTCTACTGATTGGCATTGTGACATAATAAATGTTCATAATAATTCATTGATATATTATTATTATTCCGAGTAAAAGGATATATAATAATCACAATTCAAATGAAAAGATTGTAACTACCACTGTTAACAGATAAATAATAACACATGCTGATCTCTCTTAACCAAAGAGACAATTTAACCCATTTTGATAGAACTAGAGATATAGCTCCCCCCCAACCCATTAGTCTCACACCAGAACACTAACAAAATTCCAATTCAAATAATATTGTCAGTTCTTCACAATACCCAAAAATATTCAATGGAGGGCTTTTATTACTCACGCTATTCGATATCAGAGTTGAAAATTGTATTAACCACGATAAAGTCAATCCAATTTAAATTCAATCGTTTGTTTTTGACAGAATGCATTTATGTGGATGGGTTAATTACATTGTTCTCATCATTCGGTTGTTTGTTGTTATTCTGTATTCATTTCTTTGTATTTTCACTTCAATTTTACCTCCAATACTTACCACCCCAGGGAATAACAATCTAATCGATTAAACAGGACTTACCTAGAATGAGAAAAACAAAAACAATAGAAATTAGAAATTGTTTTGGTATTAATTTTCCTTATGCTATTCTCTTAACTATAGAACTAAGTGAAGAGGTGAATGATTTAAATTTATGGACAATGAATATAATGGAAATCACTAGTTCGGATAATTCACTACGTAACAATGACAAGATAGGAAAATCGCACTTTCTCTACAACCAAAAAAAAATAAAAAAAATCCAAAACCTTTAGGACAAACTACCAATAGTTTAAAAACGGACAAGATTTATGACCAAATACTTCGCTTTCGGTTGAAAACAAGAACGAAAAAAAAATTAACAACAGCAGCAGGCTTCATCACAGAGTAGATGATATCCTCCATCGTTTACGTTTTTGAAAAATTGCAATTAATCTGTTCATTGTTATTCTACGTGGTGTGTATTGTACATTTTTTGTTCTTCAATGGTTTTTTTGTTATCACTGATTCCACCGTGTTCCATTTCTTCTCTACATGTTTGACAAAACACTCTGTACACAGCAGAAGTTTTTCCATACAGGACGACACCATACGTATGTCACATACCGTAACATTTTCCAAAATATCCCGCGCCGCATTAGATAGTGTAGTATGTCCGAAACATTTTCACCATATGAAATTAAGGGAAAAACATAGCGATACGTCGCTTCAATAAACGGAAAATATGAAAAGTGAGCAAAATACTTTAACTCTTCTCGTGTTAATTTAGAGATAAAACCAATGAAATCCCATTGATTTTTTTTCAATTCGTTGGTATTTTAAAGTATTTTGATGGTGGACACAAACAAGAACTGTTAGATTTAAAGTTTGTGAATTCAAAGAGTACTTTACAATTTTACTCAAAACAAGTAGAATGCGAGTATAACTGTAAACCAAAATAAAAAATAAAATGTGAAACACCGGATATTCCCAACGGTGTTTGTTGGTAACACACCACAGTTAAACTTCCTTAATAATTAAACCAAGAAAGAGCTCTCACTTTCCGATATTCTGTTACCCAGCAAAGGAAATGAAAAAAGGAAAATTTCATACAAAAAAAAAAAATAGAGAATGAGGACCAATTAAGTTAATAATCAAATTTCATCATACTTTAAATACATAAATCTCACCAAGACATAACCCATTCCACCCCCACATACCCTCCAAACTCCTCAATCCTCTATTAAAAACCTCGAAACTTACAAAACACAGAAAATTTTTCAAGTATATTTAATCAAAAATTTTATAACCAACTTATGGTATTTGAGAATGCATAAAACCTTTTTATCAGTTTTCTTCATTCCGATATAGTGAACATGAAGAAAATTTGTCACTAAAATAGAACTTATCGGTTTGACAAAACATATTAGATTACATTCAACTCTAATTGAGTAAAATATTTTCTCGTTATCATTTCCATAATTCTTTCACTTACTCTTATTGGATGTTGGTATATGAAATCACACAAGAAAATAAAAACTAAAGATTTGATGATAGTTGTAACAACAACTTAAAGGAAATCTATAAAATAAAAACTCCACATCAAATTAATTAAAATACAGTAAATGTTAAATTGATTTCATCTAAGCCGTTAAGTTAAATGGATTTTAAAATGAACTCATTTAACGAAAGTAATCAATGATATAAATCACAGTGTAATTAAAATTCCAATAAAACAAGAATTGAATTGAAATCAATTAATCATTCTATGACTTATCGATTCCATATCATGAAAATCATTGAAATTCCAATATAAACAACGTATAAAAGAATTTCCCTGGTACCTCTAGCGGAAATTGAATCGTAATCGAACTTTTTCACTGACAAAATCGACAAAAACCAAAAAAAAAAACTTTACAACAAATGGAATACTAAATGAGGAAAAATTAAATCTCTTTCCAAATGAAAACGTTCGCGAAAAATAAAAGAAGTCTCAGATACGTCACTCAATATTGTGTAACTTGACATTGACTGCATTCCCGCCTTCCATAACAATCTAAACCACTACACTATACTATCTATCAGTTTATTTACTTATGTTCAATGAACTGTAAATTGTAAATTGAAGAATCACAATGCAGTTTTATGTTTCTACCATCTCCCATTCCCCACCACCAGTGTCAAATGGACCAGAAATTGAGCAAATAACGAGTTATTCTCAATGGTAAAATACACTAAAAATCATGGAAAATAATTCAAACACTTTTACTCCCTCATTTTCCTTCATGCCAACTCTGTTCACTACCAATTTCTCAACTATTGAATAAACTAACAAAAAAACTCTAACAAAACGAAAGAACCCAAACCGATTTAAAGAAATTTTATAGGAACACACACAGATAGAAAGAGAAAGAAAAAGAATTTATTGAATTTTTATGATAATTTCAACTATAACATAACGATATGACAATTCGATTTTATTTTCATTGATGTAATAATGCACCATCCATAAAGACCATACCATTGCAAGCAAGTATCTCTAACATACGATCAAATTCATAGATGCATACAATGTAATAGAGAACAGAGTAAAATAAGAAAGACAAGTTAAAAATATAAAGAACTATTCCAATCTATTTTCAAACAAAAATCTTTCATTTGTTTTTTCCATTCCTTTTTCTGCAAATTTATCGAGTGAATTAAAGGGGAACACTACACTAAATGATAAAAAGAAATAAAAGATCCATCTATTCCAATTTGATTTTATATTGGCCCCCATTGCATGTTGAATATGTATTGCATTTTAACCGAAAGGCATTACACATAGACAGCCCAACAGAGTAAGATTGCCTACAACGAGTTAAAATCTATTCAATAGTCAGAAGAATCCCCATTATAATCATGTAAGTATTTTGCATTTTTGTAAATTGAAAATTCATTGGACTAGAAGATATAATCCATATGAATATGATTTGGATCGAACTATTATAGATTCTTCAATTTCCAATATAAAACATTCATGACTTCGTATTTAGAGAGGCAAAATAATAGTTTTAAAATTCATTGACTCCAATTTAACGGGAATCTAAAATGAGCATAAAGCCTTAAACTACTATCACATGGAATAAAAGTTGGATAAATTTCTTTTCTTTCATATTTATTACTCAAAAGAAAATTATATTAAAAAGTTTTTCCTATAATGTGATGATGATGATGATCTAACAAGAAAGCATACAAAATACCGTCTACTCTACTTCTAAAAACGTTTAGGTGGGTACTTAACAACACAACAGAGAAGAGTTGTTAGAAGATAAAGTGCATTGTACATCTTATAATTTTCTTTCTATCTTTCTTTTTATGGCGCCTCCAATAAACGCTAATATATAATGAGATTTATGTTAGCACTCATCTGGTTAGCGTTCATGAAAATCAGTTTGAAAAATCGTTGTTACCGATATTCCATATAGAATATGAAATCATTTTCCCTCCCAACAAGTTTAGTGTCGAATAAAAGTATCTCTCACTTGATATGCACATACAAACACACACTACATTCTTTTTATTGATTACAAACCATCGGTTTTGGCATAGCCAAATAACAAAAAATGAGAAAAAAGAACTTCTGCACTTTGGGATATCTCAGTTCAAATTGTCTTCAAGACTTTTGCACACTTTTCTTCCAGCCATTTGCTGCTTCTTAAGAAAACTAATAAATTTTCACAAGACAAAAATAAAGAAAAAATGTATAGAACTATCACATTATCTCACATTATTTGGTACAGACGATGGTGTTCTTTTCTAGTTTCTTTTATTTTACTTCTTTTCTTTTTTTATCATTTAAACTTAACAATCTGAAAACAGTGTATAGTAGTACCACTTTACTTATTTTATGTTTGACAGGAATGAAGAGGTTGATCTCTCTTCGCTCTAAACTTCATAGAATATCGAAGAACAAAAAAAAGAGAATATAGATCCATAAGACGTTTGAAAAATAAGTCATTTACTTCTTAAAATCATTGCACATTCAGGTTAAAATACTTTCTACTATGTAGTACATTTTTGCTCGTTTCATATGCATCCCAAGTATTTTATTGAAATACGACAATGATAAAGATGAAGACATCATTCTTACTTAATAATCAGATGATGTGGATGAAAAAAAACATACAAATTCATTTTTTTTCTGTTACTCAATAGAGATGAATGTCAAAGTTTCATAGAATCGTTTAGTAGATTTTAACAACGACTTGTTAATTTGTTTTGTCTCGATTTAATCTCTCCACTCCATCTTACTTCTGAATAATAATCATATCTCACAGAATATCCATGAATTTGTGTTACACAATTACCATCATTAATGTTTGTTGTGTAACGTAAAAAATGAAATGAATACATTATAATCGGAAATCGATTAATTCTTTAGTTATTTGTCTTGTCTTCCATATGACACAATATACACTAACTAATTTGGTTAACATAAAGATGACCGCATCTCCAACGTACAACTGAATAATAAATTGGCGCATTTCAAGGTAGAAAAATCAACACGATTCAATGATTTAGTTTTTTAACTTGTAGGTAGATTTATACGCCTCTGCATCCATAGACAATATAAAAATGAACTGATACAATAAAAACGAGTCATGAAAAAAAAAAACATACGAATCCCAATAACTAGTTGTGCGAAACTGAATACCATCATCTGCAGGTCATTCCAGCCATTTTAATATTCCATATGAACATAATTCCAAATAAATCACAGTAATTTAAAGTCATTTCGGACTGCGGAATAATAACAAAAAAATCACAGATTCCAAATGAGAGGTAACAAAAATCATAACATTCATTCCTACCTACAAATGCCGCCAACTCAAAACTTCTAACGCTTTAATAAAAACAAACCAAAAACGGTGGTCTCTTTCTCATTACAAAAAAATAAAATAAAAAGAAACTGACTTTAACTTAAAACTTTGCAAACAATTAATCATCACCTTTTATTTTTTCGTTCATATTCCATAATATACTCTCCTCTAAGAATATGTACCAATGAATACTGGTAGATTCAACCAGATACTTCAAAGGTAATAAAACGTTATTGTTCCAGAATGAGAGCATAACACCCAAGTGAAAGAGATACATATAAAAACCCATTAATCTATTTTATACTTAACTAAGAACTTAAACCAATTTTCAAAGTGAAAGCAATTTTTCACAGCGTGGAAAACCTCATAATGCAAAAGATGATTAGGTTTTCAAGTGAAATTATATTTCTTTCTTTTTTTATATTTTCATTGTAAGTAATGGGCTATGATGAATTCTCTAGTTTTTTTTTCGTTCCTCATTGCATTCTCATTTCCTTTTGCAATTGAAGGTGGGAGGATGAGCTTTTATAATAAAAGACATACGAGCGCTACCATGACTATTTCACATTCAATCGAGAAGTATTTAATCATTCCAGTTAATGATTCATTGTGATTCTTTTCTCATTTTTAACGTTTATTTCTCGAGTTTCACTATAAATCCATTTCATGTTAGATTAGAAACTTTTATTCTATCTCCGGTAATGGATATGATTCTTAATTACATAAAATGTAATTGTATAAGACTGATGCAAAACTTATTCGATTTTAATTAATGCATATTGTACAGTGATGATACAAAATAGAAAGACAAAAAAAAAAAACTGAATGAGAATTATACAACAGATGACTTCTTTTAATTAAAAAAAAAATAATAACATCGGAATTTAACCATGAGGAGGTAAGTTGATATGACATTTCTATGTGATCCAGAGTTTAAAACAACCATATGACCCAAAAATTAAATACAAAATTCATGAACCAAAAGAAAAAAAAACTGGATGGAATTAACAACTCTCTTTGTTCCACTGTTAAATATCAAGTGAAAGAGAACTGCTTTTTTAAGCTGAACTTCAATTTATTTTTTATGTCAAATATTTAAATATTATAATAGACATTTAATTATGCATACAGATTTAATAACGATTAACAGAATAAAAACACAGTTTTTCATAGTGATGATCATGTCTAAAGTCATATATATCGTGAATATTATCTGAATGAATTAAAATAAATTCAATGTTTATAATAATTTCGTAGACTTTTGTCCAATCCATTTCAATGTTACCAATTCAACAAACAAACATCATCTATTTGGTATTCATTTTACAAAAAACAATACGTCATTTAACAACCTTTATATTCTGAACTATTAAACTTTATGATGTGACTTGATTGAAATGAAATGCATATTATTGTTGAGCATCACTCGAAAAAAGTTTTATTTTTAATCATTCACGTTAAACGATTTGGAAGAATCATTGAATCTACACAAAAAGCTTTTTACATCAAATGAAGAATTATCATAACATTGTACCAACTATTATTACGGAGAAAAATAAGGATAAAAATTAAAATCATAATAACATTAAAATACAATCAAATTTACATGCCAACCATCCCAAAATACAAAACATTGAATCAAAAAAAATAAAAACTAAAGAGAAAAGTCTATCAAGTTAAAATTTATGTGTTAGATAAATTCATTTAAAATTAATTTTACGCATTGCCAGTTTTTCCAATTTCCATGAAATATAATAATTTTTCCTCAATGGTAATCAGAATGCCACACATTTTTTTCCATTATTAAACAACAATGTGTTATTATTATATTTTAAACTGATACAGAGGTACAGAGAACCATAACCCATTCACAATTTACAATTCAACCACAATAACTGATCATTTACAAAAGCATACAACTTTTTTTTTGTGTTTAACCAGAAAATATTGTGATTCAAAATGAATAAATTCATACAATTTATTACAGAAAAATTTAAACATTATAAACCATTGGTCGCAGTTGAGGTAACACTATAAGATCCAAATGCATCATAAATAAATTCACACGAATCCAACAGCTCATCTCACAGCAAATTTTACCTCAGAGTTCTAGTTTTTTTAATTGAAAACTTTAATGATGGACTTTTTAGGAAATTTAAAACTCAGTACACAACATTTAATCTTTTTCTCCCGGGACCATAAAACTAATTGAAGCAGATTGCAATGGAGAGAAAAAAAAACACATACCTCATCATTTATCGATTGGTAAAACCAATTATGGAGATAATAAACATAACTGAAGGTGGTGATTACCCAACTATGAGAGATTGAATAGTGCACCGCACAACAACACACATACATAATTGAACTCCCAATAGCGCAACAATAAAAATAATTGTATGTAATTTTAACCGCTCGGCAACATTATTCAATACTAATCCTATGTATTATTTATCTGCTATATCAACCTGCTAGCCAAGCACCATTACCCGCCGCCACCAATCGATGAATTTCCAATAAATAATTATCACAACACAAAAAACATAAAGTTGGTCAACTATTTTCATACCGAAAATTCTAACAAAATTCATATATTCAACCCTCAGGAGAAATCACTAAAAATCCAATTATCCTAACTGTTGAAGGTTTTAACGTTTCCTTCTTCACCCACCACACCCATTCTATTTTAGTAAAAAAGTTCATTGGAAAATCTTGCAAATTAAATCTACCGAATACCGAATTAAAATCACTAACTGTAAATGAAATTGAATCCGCAATATTATAGTTTCCAAATGTATTCAATGTTTTGCGGTCAGTGACATACTACAACTTTAAAATGATTATAATCCCTTTCATTCTGTTACCAATCAGATGATGATGATGATGATGATGCCATGTGCCTAATCATAAGTTTAACATTGATCAACTCATATTGTCACATTGATCTGCACATCAAAATGGACCTCATCAGTTTTCCTCCAGCAACTCTTCCAGATATATCGTTAATATTGTACCGATTTAATTGATTTCAAATTCATATTCGGAAGAGAGTTAGTGGAAAAACAAAAGATTCAAAAATTGATGGACAAAAACTGACTAAATTCACATTTTCCTCAGACAACTATTCCATTTATGTCCAATAACATCATTTCTCTCCGATATAACGTTTCTATTCCATATGAAATATAATTGAAAATTTACATACATCAGAGAATTCCTCCTACCGTTGAAACCATAAATACCAAGTTATGGGAAAAGGATAGAGGAAAATTATATTTCCATCATTTAGACGTTAGCCGTCTGCTGGTTTTTCATCGTTTATTCGCAAACACCCGCTCATCCCCACTTATCATTAAATTTCAATTCTCATTATATGATGGACGACTATACAATTTACTACTCATTTTCGGATTTTGGTCAATACAAAGTTCATATCCTCAGTTCAACTTATACTATTAGTGCCATATCGTATGTTTTTATCTTGGTACGAGGATACGAGAACATTTACAATTTTAAATGTAAACAGAAAATGTAAATATCAACATAACTGAATTAAATTTAATAAACTTGAAATGTGTCTCTCATTCATCGGTCGATGTACCGTTCACTTTTAATAGTAAATATTACCAATGGGAATTCAATGGGGCCATTCCGTTAACTTCCGTTTATTGTCCTTTTTAGCCATAGGACAGACACATCGTGAGTGTGTCTCATCTTTTATAACTCAATTCATATGAATACATTGTGTGTTGTTCTAGGATAGAATGGAATTTAACCAACATGGTACAATTATGGGCAAAACGGTAATGGTCAAACAGTTAATATTAATATTTGAAGAATTAAGAGTCACACATATGATTCATGTTATATGAATATGCCCATCCATATGAACCATTGGGACATTTAATTTAATGTTCCGTATTTAAACATTCAACAATACAATGTACCAACACAAAACCCCTTAAACAAAAATCTCATACCAATGGAGGTTCAATGAAAACTAAATGAATTTTTCATAAACATTATAAAATCCTTCTCTTATTCAACACACAAAGTGGAAATCAATTAATGAAAAATACACCACCTGTTCAAGTTAATGAAATATTTGAATAGAAAAGTGGTTTGTATAAAGAAGGTCACACACACAATTTATCATCAAATTGTAGTCAAAATTATTCATTGCTTATACAGAACATTACATTTTCATAGATTTTCCGGATTTTTAATAACATCCATAATCACCTTAATAATAATGAAAATTGATGAGATATCAATATATTTATAACAATCAATCGATAATCGATGTTTGCATAATACATTTTAATATCCAATAAACCACTTCCTCATTATAAATTCCATTTGCGTTATTAACATTGCAGTACAATAAATAGTATTGCATTTTATGCTTCAATGGACCAGCTATTAGTGGCTATAGTGAAACATCCAAATATCCCATTAAAAAATATGCAATTTTGAAATAAACTCACAGGGGATGCGATTTATTTGAACATTCAATTTTTTTTTTATTTATTTCAAACATAAAATTTAACAGTTAAAAAAAGTAGCCAGCATAGAAGCTAACGCAATCATCTACCCTCTATGGAATATCGAAAAAAAAAAGAAACCAAAATCCCATAATAACATAACTGACCGACACACACAAAATCTCATTGGTACCCAAATAAACTAGGTGCATCAAACGTAACTGTAACCGGACAAATGTATGACCATATTTAACTCAATTTTTACTTCATTTACTCTCTAGGATATATGCTGAATGCACTCAATTAATTATGCAATAGTTTTATGTTGCACTTTTTATTTTGAAATTTTAAAAAATTTTAATACAATTTCATAGCGAAATGAAAAATATAGTGAATTGCATGCGTAAAACATACATAAATCAATTTAAATCTGTCCATCATTTATTGAGAAAAACCGTTTGCTTTAATATAGGACACTGTACATGTCGCCATCGTATGCTTAACTACCACAAACAGAAAAAAAAAACCCAAAACCAGAATATAACACACGAAATCCATAAATGCATCAAATGCGGTCATAAGTACGGGTAAGATTATTAATGCATTTTGTAACGCATGTACTGTTTGCATCAATTCCATCATGATGTTCAAGTTAATTGCTTGACTAATTTACACCGTAACACAATCCCAATCCCAATGAATTAAATAATTTTGTCCAGTTTTTTTTTCTCTGTTGCTCCCCAGTAAACTCCCCTCAACTATTCGAAACTGGGAATGGATAATATTAATGTGTCCAGGACATTTAAAATGGGTGTTTATTTTAATTTGGCAACATATTTACATGTTAAATAATTTATGTTTCGGGTTTTTATGAATGATATTGATAGTCAACCGGTACATGTAGAGATCTATACCAACAACATATTACATATAATAAATCGTTCCAAAAATTAAACATTACATTATGATATCCCTTTTGGCGTTTAACCAAATACACATACAAGCAACACAATGTGACACTCAAGTGATATAAAATGTCAACATACGATTCCTCTCCAAATTTTACCTTCTACCCATAAATTAATAATCGGTAATGGAAACACCATATTCACTACTATTGATCTTTAGTTATATGCAAAACACCAAACAAATAAAAAAATAAAAAAAAAAACATTCACATTGATTACTATTTACTGTTGCTGCAATGCGATATGAATTCTTTATTCAATCACCACCCTCATGCGCCGAAAAAAAACACATTCACCCAGCAGGAAATAAAATCACTTAGTTTTCGCAACAATATTTTGCTCTGTTCTTCCACTCTATTTCGTCCATTTGCTCACGAAAATTGTTACTTTTTCTTCTCTTTTTTGTGCAGAAATAAATAGAAATCTATACCATTACCCAATCAACCCCATGTTGTTTGATAATAAAAAATCGAATTCGGGAAAAAAAATGCATACATTTCTTCTAATGGTTTTGTATATCACCCACCATCATTTACAATATCATGATAAGATCCGTATGAATAAATGTTTTTAAAAGCAACCAAATGAAAGAAAATACTCCATTTTTATTCCCCAAAAATATACAAGAACCAAAGAAAACAACAACGAACCGTTAAAAAGAACTGTTATAGACTTCTATATTCCCATCAAAACTGAATTCACAATTTTCTTCTTCCGTTTTTTATTTTCCAAACGGGACCAGACTACTATTATCGTTGTATACGAAATAAGAAAGTAAAAAATTAATCTTACATCTCTTCAATATTTTTATCGACTTCTTTACCACGTCTAGGTTATAACATTCGGTCGAGTTCAAACGTATTTTGCAAACATATCGATTACGTGTAATATTATTTCTCTCCATTTTTTGCAATGCCATAACGTTAATACACTATATGATATGGTACAAGAGAGAAAAAGATGGCATAAAAAAAAAACAGCCATCAAAAATTCATTATGTTCCATTTGGTAGTTTTCAAGTCAAATAATATTAAGCAAACGGGAAAAATGGCAAACGTCATACATTAACCAAACGAAATCTATGTGTGCTAAATTCTAATGTTCCACCATCATACCGCCCATCGTGTTTCCAAACCACTCACTCTTCCAGATGAAATTATACCCCTGATGATGGTAGCGCAATCAATATTAAAGTCGCATAATGGTTTCCTTTACACTTCGCGGTTGTACTTACATACACAAGCACACACATTCTCTACTTGTACAACAACCATAAGGATATTTGGGTAATAAAAAGAGTAAGAAAATGAAAGATGAAAAAAACATTTCAGAATACCAATGAATGAGATCATTAAATCGGTGAATTTGTACTTTAAACCACAAAATTGAATTAAAGGGAGCAAAACATAAGAACACTTACAAATTAATGAAACTCTTCTAGAAAAATCAAACTTCTCTTAATCGTTTTTTCCTTAACTGTTTTTTTCCTATACTTCAATTGCAATTAAACAGAAGATTATTAAATATAATTGAAATCTAATAAATGTAATCTCGTATAGCAGCAGTATCCCTAGATTACATTTAAACGAGGGCGCACATAACATAAACAGCTTTAGGACAATTAATTATCTAACTGAAATGATGTTATTTCCTTCTACACACACTCAATAGACCTTTTATTATTTGTAGGGAATTTTATTCTTAATTTTAATATCGATCACTCTTCTTTTTCCATAATGTAATGTAATGTGAATTAATATTACGTTTTATTTTCAGTTTATTTTCAAAATTCTCTGTATATGACATACCAACATGAAAAATTATTCATTTAACTAGAAAAGACATTCGCGTGCACCCTTAATAAAATTTGACATAAACAAGGCCATCAAATTTCACCCCCCAACTGAGTTAAATGAATTTTTGGCATTTTTATTGCCGCCATTCCCTTAGCCACAAAGCAACAAAAAAAATTTAGAAGACAGATAGGGAAATTTGCTACCAGAAAATATAAAAAAAAAGAACCTCAACATTCCATACACCATTGATGGTATTAGATATTTATAAATAGAAAAATGAGTTGCATATTTTTAAAGATTCGCTTTAACCATCAAAATCAAATAATAACAAAGTACTTCGTCTTACACATAATTATGCATTATTGACAATAAATTTAGTCACACTCTCTCGCGCTTAATTCATCATTGTAATACTCTGCAGCCACGTATCATATATCACAGTGTTTCATTTTTTACCGCATCATTACCATCAAAAGGTGTTTCCCATTCTATTCAACCGCTCACCTTTAATTTGTATTTACCCATTTTCCCCAAAAATAAATAAAAATACAAGAATAATTGCAATTCTATGCTACTGTTACTCATATTCCATATACTGCACTCATTCATTTTCGAATTTTTCATTTCAATTTGAAAGGAAAAACATTGTGTACCACTATAATTACAGTTAAATGAAAATTGATTGTATACGTTGTCTCTATTGGCTGTGTATAATAAGCTATAAATTTTCCAAATATAATCTGATTTTGAGGTAAAATTGTGATACCAAATTTAATAAACAATGTCAATGGAATACCGATGACGATCACACCATTTAATGCAACACACAAATAATAGATAAATAGAGGAAATGATGCTCTTCTCGTCGTCACTTGAACACTCTACAGTATTTTTTGCAGAGAAATTGTATAAATACTTCTACGCGCATAGAATACACTATTCAATAACACCATAATATTATCATTTACGTTATACTGATGCTGTTATATGAAACATTTTCCATACCACAAAGTATTGAAATTTTCCAAATGGCACATTTCTCTTCTTTAATATCCTTCGTTAGCATTGAATTAGGCATCATACACACTCACTCATACACACATTTTGAGGTTATATCATACACAATTGGGGTTGGGAGTCAAATGTGGCGTTGAATTCACATATCGAAATCTGAGATATCGGAAAATGAGAAAAAGATACCATTAGATACCCATGACGTGCGTCAAAGATATGTTTTGGCTTATAATCCTTTCCATACATTAATAGATAAAGAAAGGAATACAACAACGAGAAAGAAAAAAAAAAGAAGAAATTTATTTAAATTTTAAAAATATTCTTCGGTATACAACTTTTCCCTCTTATACATTTCATTAGCCATACCACATCATACACTGTATCCCGAGCATAGATGTATATCTAATGCACACATGATATAGAAACCATAGTTCATCTCCATAATGTTAACTTATAATATTAAATTCATATATCCAAATGATTTATGTGACATTTTTCGTAAAAGTAGAAAATCGGTTTCAATCCATTCTAGAAGCTTAATACACACACGTTATTATATTTAATATAAAATGACATCATATTCTCTGCAATACCTTTCCAATCTCTTTTTCTTCATATTTTCCTATTCCCCTGCAGTCAACCAACTAGCTATTTTATACAACATATGGAGACGATGTGCTTCACAATTGGTAAAAGCAATGCAAAAGAAATAACGACAAATTTTAAAGCAATTCAAGTTTAAATTCTATTGAATATTTTCAATCAATTTTCATTTCATTTTACTATATCCACACAACACAGCCCAATATAAATGTTTCACGTTTCATATATAACGAATCAAATTGTATGGATGAATAGCTCAAGGAGAAACGAGACACGATCGATTATCGTTACCATTATAACATATACAATATTGAATAATAAAGTTAATTTCGATTTTCATTTCATCATTATGCTAAGAATTATCTTACAAACATTCACAAAGACTCAATATTAAATACCCCAAAAAACCATAGAGTAAGACATCTCAAATGTAATTTAATACACAAAATAGATGTCATATTCAATGTCAATGCTATGAAATTTTACAAATCTAATAAGAAATGATGAGACGATGATGGTGTGACATATAACATTAAAGTTTATTTAACAAAATCATTGAAATCATTATGCAAATTCCTAATATAATAAATGCCCCCACTCTTTACAATTTAACCAACAAACTGCTGTTCAATATCAATTTAATACAATTCACAAATATATCGAATACAATACAAAACTAGAGAAACCTCCAATAAATTAAACATACACCATTATGCAAATATTAAACTCTAACGTTTCGTTAACAACTAATAACGAAAATTTATGCTAATAAATACCAATCGTTTCTTTTAAAAATAGTCATTTTAATTTTAAATAATTCACTATTAAATTAATATGTGATGATTATAAATATTTATCAATGATTTATGCATTCACATGGACCATACATTTAATTCGAAAAAAAAAGATATTCGCAGCGTTTTCTTTTGCCAAACCATGTGCATTAGCATTAAGATGAGTATAATTCTTTTTCTAACAAAAATAAAATTGATGTCTATGCTGTAGTTTTTTACATTTCCCAACCACTTTTTTTCCTATTTTCAATCAAATAATGAAGCAGAATGAATTGCAGATGAATTTTTACTGTACAGCCCCAAGGAAAACGAATTATTAGAGCTTCTCAATCACGAGAAAAATGAGTTCTTCCCTCAACAAATAGAAAATCTTTTTTTTTTCCTATTTTGATATTCCGCGAAGACTGCATAAAATATTGCAACATCATAAAAATGAAATTGCAGTTTATCTCTCATTATTTATTTTCCAGTTTTTGCACAAAAAAAAAAGAAAAACTCGCGCCAATGGATGTGGGTGAAATGAGCCGAAAAATCGTTCTTCATCAGATCTACAATATTTCAAAAACAATGGGATAAACCCATAAAATGTATCTACTATCTCATATACTCTCAACGCACTTAAAACGCGACCCTCAATTTTACAAAACTTACAATTTTCAGTTTCTTTGTACTCTTGTCGCTATTCAACTTAATACATTTCCCATTAATAATTAGTAATATTGTGCGCTTAAAAACATAAAAATTACATTTCAATGCGAATTCAAACGAGAACAATAAATATCGAAGAGCCAACAAATATCATAGACTAAGTCTTCATAGTTAACAGTCGAGTACTCATGTATATTAAAACATTACAAAATAAAATAAAAAGTTCTCTTTCTCTACTTATCTTGATTTAGATATTCCATCATAAATAAATGGTTTTGTAATAAACAAAACGATGCTCTCTAATAACCTTGGCTTGGCGTCATAAACTTCTTATTTCTGCTGCCTCTCCACATCTCCCAATCTCTTCTATACATTCATACTACAAAAAATCAACTCAATTCGCATTCACGCGGGTTCATCGTTAAATCAAATAAAATCCAATTCACAATGTTTTCAATGATTTGGTACGTACCGCAGCATCATTTAAAAACACCCACGCTATGCCTCATTCTGTCTTATTTATATTAACGTATCTATACATCGCTTCTCATCTGTACGTAACCATAGATTCATTTCCAATATTAAAATAATCAAATTTATATTTAAAAAAAAAAAGAAAGAAAAACGTTGACTATCAAATAAATTACATCGTTATATATTATGGCTACAAATGCGGTTTTGTTCAAGAAAATCATTGGTAACTCTCTTGTGGGCTGCCAGACTTGTACCAAACTCTAATAGAGATATCCATACCCAAGAACCGAAGAATGAATTGTATCATCTTTTGCATTTATTTTATTACATTACTCTTCCTATGCTAAACAGTTTTTTATTATTGACCGCAGGTGTGATAATATTGGTTATATCTATGCCATTGCTTTTAAAAACACAAAGTCAAGTTAAATCGCATAAAAAATTAAACTGAATGAGAGAAATACAAAAAATATAATTCAAAATACATCTCGGTCCCCCCAAAAATATACACACCTGGCGATTATACAATCACAAGTGGTTGTACAAATACCATTTAAAAAAACACCAACATTTATTTTATGCAAACATACATTGCGGCCATTGTTGTCATCAGAAGATTAAGAACGAGAAAAAGAGTTAACGTACATGGATACATTTTACCGGTTATTTTTGGTTTCTTTCTTTACTTAATTAGTCTGGCCAGATCGGGACAGTTTTCACATGTTCTCTTTCTACTGCAGTTAAAACATTTATATTCTCTGTCTAACAGAGAAAATAATTCCTGTAGTAGTTAACAATAAAGCGAATTTCATCCATGCAATAAAAAAATTCGTGTTTTCATATAATTATGCAGAGACGGCCCAAAAAAAGAAAAAACCAGAAGAAAATGAGCCACATAAAACAAGACTTAATATTATGATTCCCACCTAAATACTCTAGTCGAAATAAGAAGAGCACACGAGCAATTAAAACTATTCTAAAATGTACTTCTTCACGGGATATTAAATTAAACCAAAAATATAGTGTGCGGGTAAGAGCATTATGACTTCAAGATTAAAACCAGAGTAATGAGAGACAACAAAGGAATAAAATTACATATAAAAAACTAGAAGGATTCCTATTCATACTAAAATATATCGAATGAAACATACATGATAAAATATAAAAGAATAATATGGTATTTTTGTTTTTAAAAAAAAATGGGAAATCTACCTTAATACTGTCGTAGCAGGCAGTTACTCGTCCATTCTGCACTTCTACATTAGCTGGCGGATGGGCAAATTTACACTCAGTATCCGGTCGTGAACATTTATTACGTTGAAATTCACGGCATACCTCTAATTGTAGCCAACGTGAGTCCTTTCCATTCAACAAATTATTCATATTGACCATAGCTGCTGCCATTATTTAATTACACACAACTTCGGTTTTAATATTTCTTTTCTTTTTTTTGATAAATAATTTAATTGAATTACTCAAGATTATTTGACGGTACAATTAAATAAGAAAATAAAAAAAAAATTATCGGTTCTTCAATAGAACACAATAAAACACATTCAATTTATCTTTAATAAATAAACACGTGGTTCACGCGGACTTTTAAAAAATCACTTTAACTCGGATACTTGAATTATTTGAAACGATATAAAATAAAATAAAACCAAAACTAATTAAACTTCTACTTATGTAATGATTAAATATTATTCACAATGTAATTTATGTTGAAATTTAATGATAAACAACACAACATTTAGCACAAATTTTTTTTAAATTAATTTCAATGTAAAAAACGAAATAAAAACTAACACACTGATTCTAAACCACCCGGTAATTGACAAACGATCAAATTAAAATGAATTAACAGTTTAGATTGTGCTCGAATTATTACTTTTATTCCTTCTAAAATTCAGAGAACATCACGTGTTAAACGATTCCGATTGATTTAATTGTAATGCAAACAAACAAAAATTAGATTTCTTATCACAAAATTTTATATTAAATCGATGTGGAGGAATACTGTAAATAGGAGAAAGAGAGATAGAAATTGTTTTAAAATAAATTTAATTGATATCTTACATCTCTTTCACACTAACACAATTTTAAATTAAACTGAACACTTATTAGGACTTTTATTTGTTCTCTTTTATATAAAAAAAAAAACAAATCAAATTAGTTAACTATTAGTGAAGATTACACAATTTGATTGAATTTTAATGTGCAATGACATCAAAACAGATGGAATATCAATTGAAATTTCATTTGTTTCGTGTTCTCAATCATTTTCAATTCTCAAGGATAAATAGATTATCAGATCATTTTTTCTATTTAAAATATTATCAATCCTTTTCGACTCTTTTGGCTTTTGAATAAATTTAATGCAACTAATTATTCATTATGTCTATCAAGTGTTACCAAACGTGTAACTTTCTCATAAACGATGCGCAGCAGCTTTATTATACAACTTTTATTATTACAGGATGAGTACCAGAAAAAAAAAAAAAAACTTTTTCAACGGAAGACAAAATTTTGTTTTTTATTTTTGTGTTTCCCTTGTACAAGTTGAACCACAGAGTTTTAGATAACGCAATCCAAACACGACTGAGAGGATTTTCTTAACCATCAGATTTTTGGTTGTGTCTCTGTTACATAAGCAGCTTTTAAAAGATTTATTTAACATTAAATCCATTAAAGTTCCAAACACACATAACCAACAGTATACACATTTGACCGTCATCATCAACAGTGGGCGCTTAAGATGCGACTTTTTAATCGTTTCTAACAGTTACAATATATAGAACGTACAGAGGACAACAATTAAGGCACACCCCGGAAAAAAATAAGAAACATGTAATCGAGTTAAACGATTTCTCATGTGTGTAACTGTCTGTCACACAAAACTAAAATTTATTTCAAAAAGGAAAAACTTCTGTTTTGTAATGCCAATGGAATTGCATATAAACATACAAATTTTATTCTCTCTGTCTCTCTCACTTTAATTTTGTCTTAAAGCAAAAAACAAATTTTAGCCAAAAAGAAAAAAAGCTGTTCAGTTGTACACAACAAATTATTTTGCCTCAAAAGGATGAATGCTTCAAGGTGGTGGTTTGGGGACACACAAGCATAAAAGGTATGTTCTTCATGTTAAAACCACTCTAGAGTTTAACGTTACATAGTGTTGCCTATAAATCATTTAATATTTTATTCCTTTCAATATCTTACATGTAAAGTTATTCACTATTTATATTTGATTGTGTTCTCTCTGACTGTGGATTTACAATACAACAGTTGTAACAGAAAATCCATCGGTAGTAATTCTTCAATTCGTATGAAAAATTCATATAAAAATTTCATTTCCACTTCTATTCTGTGAATGTATCCGCCTGATACCGGGTGCATGTAGTTTTTTATTCCATTTTGAAAGGATTTATATGTATAAAGAAGGAGTCTCTCTTCTTATACGATTACGATATGTATAGCCAATTTATGATGCAATAAATGTGGAACATTCGGCGAATTTAAAGGCAATAAAATGTAACTAATTGAGGGAGGAAAATAGAGCGCTGGTTGTATTACATATATAATAGCATCAAAGGTTAGAGCTCACCGAATTTATAATACAATGAAGGTAACCGTGCAAAATATTTTTTTTTTTTATTTTGGCGGGCAGGTGGGGAAGGATCATTATATTCTTCTGTATAACAACATTATAATATAAGTAATAATAATATGTAGATATATAATAAAAGCTGCTTTTTTTCAATTTGCGCTATATAAATTTATCTAATACAGTAAAGCCATCAAGAGTTTTCAACATTAAGGATGGATAATCTTGCACTAATAAACAATTTTCTTTCTTCATATTCTCATGTAATTCTTTTCATTTTTGTTCTAATAAATTCAGTTATACAAAATTTGTTAGTTTATTAACATATCTCAGCAATAATTGATAATTGTTTTATGTATACTTACAGAATACTTCTTAAATTTTCAGTAGATTAGATACAATTTATTAAAATTGTTCTATTGTAATCCTTAATTGATGACAAGAATTTAATATCACACTCAAGTTGATTTCAAAAAATGGCAAAAAATCGTTTATTTTTTTATTTATTTAACATAACTCAGGTAGACTCTGTAAATAGATGAAA
Organism: Coboldia fuscipes; assembly: GCA_001014335.1. Taxonomy (NCBI): domain Eukaryota; kingdom Metazoa; phylum Arthropoda; class Insecta; order Diptera; family Scatopsidae; genus Coboldia; species Coboldia fuscipes. The sequence continues at coordinate 115,987 of JXOR01000152.1, read as the reverse complement.
TATAAAACAAACATTAATAAATCATTAATCACAAAATGTTTATAATTAAGAGAAATTAAATCATATGCTGTTGACACTTCTGATATCGATCAGAACTAATGATATTGACGATAAAACGATTCTTAAGACGAAACTCATTAGAGTCTACTAATTTACTTTTAAATTGATTTATAATGTTCCACCACCCATTAAATATCGTAATACATGTGCTCTAACATCGTCACAATCAATTTGACTTTTTATATTCATTTTCGACTTCAAGAGATACGGGGGTGCTCAACAACCGTTTGCTATAAATTTATCAACAATCTATAAAATCAAATGACGTTAGTTGGCAAAACGAATAACAACAAATCGGAAACAATATGAATTATATCTTTCATTAGGTCAGAATCAATTTTTCCTTTCACTCTTTCTCTTTCATCCCACTTAGTTGTAGACTTACAGACTCGTGAATGAAACTACATAATTATCGTTGACGAAAGAAATCACACTAACAAAACACCCAAAATAAACTTGATAGTGAGCCAAAATCATGAAACTTTTCCAATTATTTGTTATCAAAACACATTATAAGTTCTCTCTAGACAGATTATTGTCCATAGACAACAGAATTCACTTTTAACGAATCTTCTACGTTACTACGCTATAAAAACTCTTCATAGATACCCACAAATTCATGTAAAATTTGCAAACGAAATACGATCAAAGTGTGAAATGAAACTGTATGTTATTCAAACATCCGAAACATTTAAAATGCTTATAAATAACCGTTTTTCCGCAATTAATTTTCCTTAACGTTTTCAATTCAATTCCAAGTAAAAAAAAATCGCCAACGAACCCCTTTGCGTCAATTCAAGTATTTTAGACTTTAATCGGGTACAAAAAGGAGTTACAATCAACGTGCCAAAATGAATAAGAAGAAAAAAAACAACAAAAATAAATAAATAAAATTGTTAACAGGAAATTTGATGCAAACAAGGAGTATTACTCATTGTACTTAGTTAGTCTTTCACTGTATTTCACTTCTATCGTCAACGACATCGTCCTACCCCCCTCATTCTACGTTGTCAATGAAAAATCGATCAAATAAAAGACTTAATAGTACCTGACAACTTCTACAAAATCCATCACTGAGCATAAAATCTAATTCAATTTTAAACAAGTACACGGTAACATGAATAAAACCATAAAAACGCATACACAATTCAAATACAATTGATAGCAGTTTGAATATTGCATTACAAATTTTAATACTCTGCTATTATCCATTTGGAGTATTTTCAAGCAATCCAAAGACACATTGATTTTACCTTTTAAACATTCATCGTTTATATAGTCACAATTGAACTTCGTTTCCCTTAAACTGAACAGAAGAAAAACGGATAAAAAAAACTTCCCTTCAAATAATATTTCTTTTACTTATCCATAGTCCTCGATTTTTTGCATGTCTTCACGTTCACCATCACCCACACACAAGAAAATACGAGTGTTAAATTAGAACTCTCCCTTCAGTTTTGACTGCAAAAGAAAACCACCATTGCTAGTCAATTTTTTTGTTTAATACTCCACACGCATTTTATGTTGTTTTATTGACTTTTTCTTATTTCCTTCAGGTTTTGTATTCTTATTTTTATTTTCTTTTGGTTTTGAGAGTGTATTGCCAACAAATAAAAAAAACCCACATAAAGGTACATATTTAATACACTTTAAGATGTATACTTTCCGCGGTGGTACTTTAATGCATCCAAATGTTATATCGTTACCTTTAATCTTTCCTACATTTTACCGAATCATATAGAGTTTTCTCATCGTTCATCTCTTCTTCAAATAATAAATAATTCGCGGTTTTTTTTTTGCCTCTTATACAATTCAATGCCAAAATAAATCGATAATACTTTCAAGTAAACATTCTTACTTTTATTACAAATTTAATATTATACCGGTAAGAACTGAAACTAAATAAACCGAATTAAACCGTTTAATGTTCACAATTCAATCTTTAGTATTTTCTGTATTTTCAATGCATTAGACTGTTTTTTTGGGGTATAAAATTCATATATGGATTAGATTATAATGAATGTTCATTTATTAAAATGTTAAAATTTGTTGTGTGTTCAAGAACTCATTTGAAATACAACTTGGTCTTCGACTTTTCCCACTTATACATCACGTAACTTTTTTTTTTCTTTTATAATTTATATCTTAAGCTTTCCCTCGACCAGGAAAAAGTAATATGAAGTAAGCAAAACAAAAAAAAATTAAAAATGAAATGTTAAAGACTCTCTTATTGTGATTTGCATATGAAAATTGTAAAACCAACATTATAAAATGTCGATAAAACGTTATAAAATTGGTTAGAGACCACAACAACCAGAAGGTTTCTTTCATTTTTCGCGTATTGCAAATGTATAGCCTTGGTTACCATTGAGGTATTGATTACCTTCGTTAATATGGATTTGCGGATAGGCGGAATTGTTTCTTATTCTTTTTTTCGCTCTGCTGTATTAGAGCCGTTTGGTATCAAGAGAACACAACAATATACCATAAATCAGAGGTGCATAAAATCAGTAAATCCATTAAGACGAATGATTATTCCTTTTCAATGTACATAATTTAAAGATGGAAGAATATAAAAGAGAATTTCTACTAGAAAAATTATTTAATTTACTTGGATATATTCAAATACTCCAATTTTCTTTCTCACCAGAGAGTTAATGTATTCCAATACTTTAATGTGCATTGAGGGAATTTAACAAAAGACAGTGAAGTTCTATGGTTATACAACAGAACATCATAAATCTAATGTTTAATTTTTCATTAAATTACTTGCCATAGTTGAACAACAAATATCGTGAATCTATGAATGTGGATCATCTTAAATTATGTATTAGCAAAAAATGCTCTTTCTTCAACTGAAGCTTTTTTTTCTTCTTTACCATTTAAATATACTGAAACTTTGACAATATCATTGACTTTATGGACAAAAGCCAAACATGAAATTGAATTTAAGACATTCGTCTCACTCTCTTAAAATGTAAGAAAGCAAAAATAAAACCAGTTTTATTATTCGTACAAAAATGAATAAAGAAGTTTGATCTTTACCTGATTAAATAAGCGAATACGAATGGATATTCAAATGTTCACAATTTAACTCTGTATGGTAACTCTTTGTGGCACTACAGAGATCTCTTTCTCTGTCTCTCAATGCTTTAGTTATACATAAATGCACTCACCAAATGGAAATGAATTATATTTATATTACCAACCTCTTTGTCTCATTTTACGGTTCACCTTCAGATTACCGATGGCTATGAATTGGAACGTATCGGTAAATGCAATTTATAAGTTTTCTTATTTTTACAGAAAAAGTGTAAGAGATTTGCCAATCTTACATCAAATTTTGTTGTCTAAAAGGCAAACGGCTGCTTACTTACACTCATGAATGTATTGAAATTAACATTTTCATCAGTTTTCTTATACGAAAATTTTTAACTTGAACTATTGGCACGTTTTTATTTCATTGATACCATCGTAGTTAACATAAATTTTATGTTCACCATGAACTGTAATAATTTTTATTTTATTTTCATTTAAGATTTTCAACATAAAACAATTTAGATCACGCAACAGCATAATTCATTAAATTGAATTGAAATTAATTTATATATTTTAACGATTTGTATAGACTTTTGGCCTTTATTCTTATACATTTGCACAAATAAGAAAATAAATTAATATTTATCGGTGCCAATAAGGAATATTATTAAATTTCATAGAATTTATATGTAATTAAATTTTAGCATAAGACTCTTCTGCCGCCACCCCAAGAATAAATTCGTCTTTATACAATTTCAAATGCGGGAAAAAAACTATTTGGTTTTTATCTATGAATTATAATTTCATTGTGAGTAGAATTTTCCATTTATATTTAGCGACTGCAGGGCAAATCCAATTATTTAATACTTTTAACAGTTTGAGCAATCATATCCTTTTGCACATAGATATTTTCTAATTTAATACGGAAGTATGGTCGCATTATTTCATAATAACAAATCCACAAAATATCAGAGGCTTATACAATGAGGGGTGGTTAAATAACATTCGTATTCTCTCCCCCACAGATCTTTATATAAATTTTTAGTATTTTCTGTTATTGTTGTGGAACAATACATAACTCAGTGGGTAAATTTATGATTATTGCAATGTTTATTTTGTTTATGAGTTCACAATATTACATTGAAAATTTTAATTATTTAACTCTAATTTACTTTGAATGGATCAAATAACCATATCTTTCTTCTATCATATTTTTCTTCATGTTGACATCAGACTTGATACACTCACTAAACAAACTCTACTAAATAGCAATAATGGAGTATGTGTGGCATTACAATGTAATCCAAATCTCTATGAATTCTCTCCAATCTAACCAATGTATTAAATATTATTCCCCACAATCTCCAACATCAAGAATAACGTCAAATTCTAATTCGATTTACGCAACAATGTTACTAAATGGATCAAATAATCACTCTGTCTTTTGCTAGATTAGACACATCTAGCCCATTTGGACGTAAAAAAAAATTCGTAAGCAATTTAAATTGAAATAAAAAATAAGAAGAGAAAAATTATGTAAATATTAAAGGAATAAATCTTCTTCAGTTGAAATAAAATAGATAGGAAAAGTGAAAAGAAAACTTCTGTTTGCCGACAGAAAAACTAATAACACACTTTTCTTCCAGTCTATTTTTAGTTGAAAAATGTTTTCGTTTTTTTTATTCATAGCAAAACAGAATATATTCAACATAAATTTTCCAATCCATATGAAAATAGACTGAGATGCGAATCACAATGAGGATGGAAAATCCATTTTCATTATTTTTATTTCGCATTAACGTCACATTTTTTTTTTTCATTTTATATTGAAATATATAGCACAATATTTGTAATAGAATAGACTTTATTAGTGTACCACATACATTTTATTATTATTATTGTGGAAAATTGAATTCAATATCAATTAAATGGAAGAAAAAACCATTGAAAGTTAAATACAAAATGGTTGCAGCAATCAAATACATCAGAGTTATTAAAAACATTATAAAATTGAATAAATGCATTGAACAAATTGCATTAAATTTTCTTTAATTTGGCAACAGTTCGATGGTAGTATCCCATTCAGTGTAATTATGAGACCAATTCACGTGATATACCAATTCAAATTAATTTAAATTGTGACCATATTATCCCATATGGTAAATACATGAACATATGGATTGTATAAAAGGAAATCATAATAAAATGCTTTGAGGCAAACAAGAGTTTATTTTTCGCCCAAAAAAATAATAAAACGAAAAATTAAAAATGACAAAAAACCCAAAAGCGTAACATTTCATTGACCATAAATAACTAGTACATGATTTTGCAATTATTCAACGAATTATAAACAATTCAATAATGATGATTATCTAAATTATTATAGTCCCAATCACATGACAAACAAACCATCAAAACAAAAAAAAAGAACTTTAATCAATGATGATGGTGACAGCTTCAATTAAAATTCACCGGTTTCAGTTTAATCCACGTATTTAATTACCAATTTTAATCATGTCATTATTGATTACATATTTTTAAATATTTTGTTAATATGATGGTGAACATTAGCATAAGTCTATTTGCATTAAAATCATTTTAACCGTTAAAAAATTCATTTTAAATGAATTGAAAAACATAATAACCAAATTGAATACAGTAAACAGAAAATCGCCTAAAATTTATGATAACATAAATGTAATCAGCATAAGTACATCATTCCACCTAAACTGACAAACAGAAAAAAAAACAACACACATGAAATATATGAAATCCATACAACCGTAACAAATATGGATTTTCTTTTACAAAGTCCTTTTTCATCATCGCACATAACAAGCCAAAGAAAGAAAAACATTGAATTTATATGGAAAACTCATCGTTTGGATTTTCCACATATTTTCTTTTTTTTTTCTCCAATGAATACTAATTTAGCACTTAGATTATGAAAGATATCCGATATTCCATAGAATTGGTATTTTTTTTTCTTTCGTTAAATCAAACCATAGAAAAATGTTATTAGAATGCGATAATTCCCATAAAACCGTCATTCAATATTCATCATATTTCATCTTTTCGCATGTACACCATATAAAAGACCACACATATCATTGTTGATTTTCCCTAACGCGATTTACACTCGTACCCACATCCCCCATCTCTTCCATCAAAATTCTCAAATAGATATGACTAAAACCAAAAGTGGAATATAACAAACATTCAACATAAAAAAAAAATCCGTTGAAAATAATATGAAAAATGATTTTCACTGAATCATTTTTATATGAAAAGCATGAGATTTTTGATGTTGGTACACAAACAACTACCAGCCCCTGTCGTCTAACACCAGTAAAACCATAAGCAGAACATGACTCGAAAGAGTATGGAACACGATGGATACAAAACAGAAGTAATACACCAGCCAAAAAAAAGAAGAGAATACACGAGATGATCCATGTATATACCTCAAACATGAATGGCTTCAGTCAAAGTCCCCCCGTCATGATAAAAATAAAGAAAAATCATAACCAACAAAATTCACAACTGGAAACAAATAATACAAGAGATCCACTGAACAACAGAGTGGAGTACATTTTTGTTTTTTTCCTCTTATGCGGTACATGGTGCAGTTTTTTTCATTTCGATGAAAATTAGTCAATGTATATGTATAATGGTATTTATATTGTGATCACATACAAAACATAGAAGGAACACAATACCGTCCAGGATTCGATAAATTTGTGCATACAACCGTAGATGATATGCAAGAATCAGACACCCAAGGGAATTTTGATGTGAAAATTCTCTATATGATTGAGTATCGTATTATTCTACACCAAATAATATTCTTTTTTATTCTTCTCCACATACTGCATATCAAATAATAAAAAAAAAAAAATACACCGAAACTAGATCCCGTAAAATCGAAACTAAATAGAAGGAGTATGAAGGAATTGCAAATAAAATAGCATACAGCATAACAAATAAAAAAAAATTTATCGAATACCACCCACATAGGATTTATTGTAATCCACACACATGCTGTCGTTCATCATTCACACATACACACAGAACCTTTCCAAACATTTTCATACGATGGGCTAATCCCAACCACTCCAAACACATTTACTATTTCCCGTTAGCAAACTGCCGTCAACTATTTACGCCAATGCTCCCCATTGAATTGCATTTGGTAAAAAAAAATTATCCCCCCCCAAAAAATCATTTTGTTATACCCATTGACTAACCAATTCCATACAATTTTTATTCAATATTTTCTCGAGAATTCTTTCCATCAACGAGTTGTTTTGTTCAATTCCGTTTTGGTTTTGGCACCCAACAATGGATAAATGATATCCCGGCAAGAGGATAAAAATACATTCACTATTACCAAGGAATATAAGGTATTACAACTAAGAATGACGACGTCCATCAATATTATATCGATTCAATATTCTGTATGAGTCCCTATGTCAACTCGTTACAATATTTACGATAACAATTTACAATTGAAGCATACCAACATCGAATCGAAAAGCATTGGTTAGTTTCAATGATTCACTTTTNCCAAGGAATATAAGGTATTACAACTAAGAATGACGACGTCCATCAATATTATATCGATTCAATATTCTGTATGAGTCCCTATGTCAACTCGTTACAATATTTACGATAACAATTTACAATTGAAGCATACCAACATCGAATCGAAAAGCATTGGTTAGTTTCAATGATTCCCTTTTTTTGTTCTGTAACTTTGCCCTATGGCTTTTGGTTTTTCTTTTTTTTTTTTTGGTTTTGTGTCCAAGGGAGGAGGAATGAATTTTCGTTTTTTTTATTAGTCAGTTTTCACTTCATTCTCAACCCGAACGATATGGGGTATTCGCGAGTAATAGAATTGTAATTTTCTTTTAGAATTGAAAAACAATGTACATAACTATGTATGATACATATAGTTGATGTGTCGATTAACTTCTCATATTCCATTTACACCGATATTCCATTTTCCGGCTACCATTACCCCCCAGAACAGAAAAAACATAATCGTTTATTCACTAGTCATCGCTAGTATAAAGGAAATACAAAAGAAAAAAACATGAATACACACAATGTATTTATAATGTCAGCTAAAAGAGAAAGACTCTCTGCTGGGGAAAAATATTTATCGCGTTTTCACCGTAATATATAATTGGATTATTTTGTTATGCTATTTTACATTTATTTTGCTTTATTCTCACTGTTACTAAAGGTAGCTTCGTTCAATGACATCAAGGTCTTTTGATACAATTTGACCTAACCTGTAGCCAAGTTTAATTTATACTTTTATAACTGTTCAGGTATTTTATATTCGCCATTTTTCCACCCACTGAGTGTGTTTCCATTACTCAGAACTCTTTTTTATTTCTCTGTATTTTATTTTATCTATCAGAGACACGGAAAAATAGTAAAAGAGGATTTTATGTTTTATGGTGGTTTTTTTTTTTTTTTTTGCACACAAGTAATCGATCAAAATTCAGCCAGGTAATCTATTCTTGTTGTTGAAACACTTTTAAAGACTTGAATGTAGTTCACTATGGTATTATGAATATGGTACTACTCCTCTTTCTCTTCCTCCCTCTTATAATGGAGTTTCGTTTATATTTCGATTAACTGTTGTATTGATTATTTCCTTATGAGAATGTTTATAATTGCACTAAAGGTGAACGATGGACAAAAACCATCAATTTAATAGGAAATGTATATCATAATTGTATTGCAACTGATACCATATACTTCATGATGATGCCAATATACTGTCTGTTGATTATTAAATAGACAATTAAAATAACATGCCATTGAATACATCAAATATTTGTTTCACACAAAAGTGTCACCTACCAGAAATATTATAGTCAAAGTTCATCAACTTGAATGTAAACAATTTATGAATATTATCATCATCTCTCTTTCGGTTCTTTTTTTGGGTAACTTGCGGGTGTGTATGAGTTCAATAATGTTTATATGGATAACCCATTAAATTGTCATCCAATATGTTGTTTGTTATTACATTATTACGTAACCAGTATCTAAGCCCTCCTATACATTCAATAGAATTTTATTTTCGGGCCAATGTTACTATAAAATCCAACTTGATGATGAATAAAATTCCATTTTATTTTCGTTCTTTTTTTTTTACTTTTGGATGTCAAACATAAAGGTCATAATTTCCATCAATATCCTGAGTATACTAAAGAATAACCAACATATTCATCTATTATCCATATTTTACCACAAAAAATTTAATTTCCCCACAGTTGTTCTATTAAAATGTTATGAACTTTAAGTTTGCCACACTCCAGTATTTCATTAGCAATTTCTGCTTGTTTGTTTCATTTGATAGTATGTCCCTTTTATTAATGGCATTACCATGAAATGCTGATTCATTGCGAAAAAAAAACCGAACAGAATACCATCAAAAATCATTATTAAATGTTTTAACCAACACCCGAAACCATTCAGATAATTATAAGTCATATACGATAACAGCAAGTGAATATGATTAATCTTATTACAATAATTTCCGTTCTCTAATACATTTCATATGGGAAACATTGAATACTCTGTTCCACCAAACTCTAAAAGAAAATTGCCTTGATTCTGACAATCCAGAACGTATTCAAGTGAATTCAATTAATCAATATTACTTGGCAATATAATAAAGTCATAACCAAATGGATCAATAGAAAATAAATACAGAAATATTTGTAAAAAAAAAAGAAAAACCATATCAATCCCTCCCCATATCCAACAAAGAAATGTAATTTCACACAAGTAAAGAAAAACTGAAATACATTTCTGCATTATAGCTTAATGATTCCACACAAAATCATAATGAACTCCCCAATATGAATGGTATTCCAAACACTTGTGTGTATTCATGAATGAATTTCCAATATACGAACACTCACAAAGATATAAATGAGAGTACAAAATATGAAATAGAAAAAGAAAAAGAGAACAATATTTTCCTCTTATGGTTTCATATTTTCATTCCACTTGAATATAAAGGCAAAACATAAAAACTCATAGAATTTATGGTATCTAAAAAGGTATGGTACGAATTAAATTAGAGGGAAAACTTTTGGTTTTTTCCCAGTGTTCAGTTCATTTTTTGCTGTCCTTTTGTTCCATACGTACAATTCTAATCATCAAATACATTGCAGTTAAAACAACCACAGAGTAATTTTTACTTTAATACAACACACTTCCAAATGAACGATCCTAGTAATTGCCACAGGACAAATTATTTCAGTAACAATAGCAAAACAAAAAATCATCCATAGAGTTTGTTCAATGGTTAAAATTGCATAGAATGAAAAAAATTGAAAACATAACCATAAAGTTCTAGTTTAAAGTGAAAATTAATGTTTTACTTTGTTAATGGTTAAACGAAAAATGGTAACTATTCATAGCAAAACAGTATACACATTGCGTGAATAGAATACTTTATACGTTTATAACTCACACGAAAGAGTATTGCAGCCCATAACGACGATTAATTTTCTTTAACAATATCTTGAGGTTTTAAAGTGTTTTTCCTCTTTCAGTTGAATGGACCACTTCAGTTTATTGGCTTTTTCACTTGATAGTAATTGACCAATTTTAAATTAAATTGGGATTTCTACATGAAATTGTAACATTTTCTATTGATCCTTCAATTGCAGCGTTTCCATCCAACTTGAATGCAACAATAATTTCAATTATCCCTCACAAAATTAACTTTATCTCGATGTCACTTTTCCCCTCTTCAAATATAATTACTTCTTGAGCAATTTCAAACTAATTAATCATTTGTTTCGAAAAATTACCGGCGATATTCATTTATCATGTCATGGAGAGAGAACAAAAATAAACTTCAATCTCAATGAATTATTTTTGTGTAAAATATTTGAATATAAAACACTGAATTTCTGTGCTTGACTAATCCTTCTCGTTATGCCTCAGTCATAAACACATTGTGTCACTTTATTTTTCTAATCAAAACCAAAATAAAATAATGGTAAAATACGTTATTATTAAAATACAGAAAATACCAATATGAAATGTCATTCAATATACACACCCACCTATACACCAAATACAGGTAAATATTAAACATCTTTTAAACTCATTAAATGTATTTATAAGGTATCACACAATGTTTAGTCTATCAAACATTCTCTTACTCATTGAACGTTTCACCAGTAGAATATTTTAATTGTTCTAATCGTTTTGGATGTAATTAAATTACAATGAACATTCTATAAATTTATAATAAACAGAGAAGAATACCAGTCAATGGAGGTTTTTCTAAGAACTGACAATACACCACCAATTTATTTCATCTAAAAACTTCACGTGATTGTCTCAAAGTAATTTGAAACCAAGTGAGTTAAATCCACCCCTTAGAAAGTGTTCAATGTTGTCTGTATGCATCTATCAGGTGAGATTCAATGTTTATATTAACATTCTCTGTGTTCTATGGCTTTCCTTTTTTTGTCATGTGGTGTAAATGGTTACCAAGGTGCCACACACACACATCGTCTATGTCGTGCCGTTACTGATTCACTTGGCAAAAGTGAATAATTATTCACTTGATTATAATATTACAACAAATCCGCATTAAGCATAATACTATACGGGTGTAAATATAACGATGTTAAAATGAATATTTTGTATGCGCATTTTCAATGTAACACAGTGTATAGTAGTTAGTAAATTTTTCAAAACAAGAAAACACATACACACATCATGAGGTTTTAGCGAATTTCATGAATATTATACACCCCCCATTTGGCATTCCATTTTACCAATCAGAAAATTTTTCCGTACAGTCAAAACTCAATTGAAACGTCGCCAAGTAATTCAACTCACCATGTAGATCAAACCGTAAAACAAGAAAAAAACAATTTCAAAATTCCTTCATGTAATACCATAACCCAATGGCATCATGATGGCTTAGAATCGTAAATTATTTGGAATCTCATCTAACTTTCAACAAAATCCAATTTGTAATTCCAAATCGTTTGGCTTTACATTTAGTTGGACTTAAATATTCAATGCAGATAAATTTCAATAAATCAATTATTAAATTAGTACGATTTTCAAACGAATAACATGAGAGTACAACCACATTTAAATGTGAAACTTTTAATCAATTTAATTGAAATAATTGGAAAATAATTTTCACCTGTGATATTCATTAACACTCTCTGAATTATGTTGTAATCAATTCCATCAATGTGCATTAAATATCGTATTTAAATAATTGATAATTATGTACAGATTTAATTTCGAATATTATTCTGTTTACGAGTACGTTAAAAACATTTATTCTATTCCAATACATTTTCCATTAAATTTTAGGGCAATTCAAATGTAAATCATACGTAATGTGTGTCTTAAATTTCCATGGTTCTCAATACAATTGAATTAAAATCTGTTTAACATAATCCATGATGGTCCACAACATTTGGCTCAATTCTTAATTGAGAGATCGTTAAACGATGAACCCACACTTCATGTTGCCATTCAATTCAAATGTAATTTTTTTGTCTTGTCTTATTCATGAATTGCTATATAAAGAACATAAAAACGTTTTTAGCTTTCTTTCAAATCAACACATGTTAATATTACTGGAACTCACATAATATCCACTAATACAATTAAATAGCCGGGGGAAAATTTTGTTATAAATAGACCCAACAAAATTAATATGAATAATCTAGCCACGTTGTTTCACAGTTCACTTTTTAATGTTCATATGTTTCAGCATAAAGAAGCCGATCATACACAGTCATATGTAAAATCATATGTCTCTTATACACACATACGTCAACATACGATGTAATACATTTAAGTGTCTAAAACTACACCTCCATAACATTAATTCATCTTAAATGAATAAAAAAAAACCCGGAGATTTCGAAATGGTTAATTATGAATCCGCATTTTTAAGCAGTACAACATAAAAACCGTCATCTAAACCATCTTGTTATATTTAAACTACATAATTGAAGTATTTTATGCTCAACACTCGTCATCAACAATTAAACGCTTTAAACTCTCTTTTGTTTGTATTTACGGCGACAAATAATTGCCATTAGCTTAGGCTCACGTGTTTAAGACTACCGGTTTTTTTTACTAACTAGTTAATGTGAATAATTCATTAATTCTCCATTGCACAAAGTATAAATGAAACACAAAGTCTTTTACTGTTTATGAAATGTGTGATGTATTTTGATATTTGAAAGACCCGAAACAAATTCTTATGGAAAAACATGATATCAATTTTATGTATAACTACATAAAAACGCATACCATTAAAGTCACTTCCTCAAACTGATTGATAATTATTATAAAAATGCCCACGGCATAATTCATACTATAAAACATCAAACGTTTATTATGATATAAACAGAACACTAGCAGCAGTTAAACTTATAAAATGTACTCGCTTAAATGAATTATGATTTAAATGATACAAACATATTCATTGATCCACTGTTTACATACTGATGATGTGATTTTCATTTAATATTCGCGAATTTTATTTCCATATCATTAATATTTTATTATAATTTCGTATAATGCCGTCCATTACAATATTTATTTATAGAAAACAGAATTGCGAAAAACATTTATTTTAATTAAATCTTGAATTTCATACAACGTATAGTTTTATTAAAAAGAAACACTCAAAAGTAAACAGATTTTGTAATAAGAAAGAATTCTGTAGTTCAATACTTTTTCTTGGGGTTTGGGCAACATGTCGATTTACAAAATTATTGATTCTCTGTACTGGAGAAGAAAGTTTCTTACTTTGTTTATAACAAAACATTGGATGCCAAAACCTCTTGATGTTTTACTGTTGTATTGGTTACTTACGTCAAATGCCAAACAGATATTTCTCCAACTACAGACTACAGAAAGATATGCAAACGAGAAAAATTATTCACATAAAACTTAAATTTTCACGATGATGTGATTTTCAAAAAATTTGCAACAAAACTGTTTCGTTCTCACTAACAACTGCGCGTTTTTTTTTGTACCAAAAAATATAAACTGAATCTATAAACGTTCCATATCTTTCCGGTTAAGATACTTGACTGTTTTATTCGAAAGTTTTTGTTGTTTATGCAACAACAGCAGAATCAGAGAATAAAAAAAACAATATTAAAAATGTATCGAACCTCTACTGAACTTCAACAAAAAATTGAAATTGGATTTGATATCAAGTTGAAAATTAAATCGTCAGTATGTTGAATAAAACTGGGACTCTGCTGATTCGAGATGTTATCCATACGAGAAAATTTTCTTCCAAATTTTCTTCAATATTCTTTTTTCATGAAAAACTTCTTTGTACAGTAGTAGTAGTAATATGTGGCTTCAATATTTTTAGAATATTCTAATAATAATACATTTTATACTCATTTGTTTTCATCTGCGATACATAAGTTCTCATTTTTTTTTTGGTCCATATGCTTTAAAAATATCAAAAATATACACAAACCATAATGTAGGCCTTAGCCAAAACGCATACATAATTTAAACACCGAATTCATATGCTCATTTACATAAATTTCATGTTTCTTATTTTCATTTTTATATACATTGAAACATACGCACAACATCTTTATATACAATGGAAGATCTTGTCTATATACCATTAAAATATCAGGTCAGCTTGACTTTTATTAGGAATCTCCAACTATTCGATGCCCAATTAATACACACGATGAAGATGAGTTCAAGTCTATCATCTAATTTCCATTTTCGGCAGCCGTTTCTCTCTCTCTATCTCACCACACTTTACATCAAAACGAAGAAGAAAATGATTTACCAAAAAGGAAAATTCCCTCGTCACCATATCAATTCACATACTGAATGGAAAATTGTATACACACACACACACTTCTTCCTTCTTTTTATAAGATAAAACCCGTAAAATTGTCTCTCATTTCCCCATATCTTGTGCATATTAAATTTATATATTTTTCTTTAGTCATTCATTTCATTCTTAATATTTTCCTCGTGCGCTCACTTCACATCATTTCTGTAGTCATATCCGTTTGAATATAGTTATTACAATATGTGTCTTACAATTTTTCTTTTAGATTTTCATATACACAAAGTAGTCAAAGCAATAGAATGAGAGAGTTAAGACAACGTCAATATACGCCATTTTCTTAGCATATCCCAATGGGGAGAAAAAAAAAACATGAGATCTCTAAGCCCATGTGTCACCAGCAACAAAAAATAAATAAAGAAACCAATAATAAAACCCTGATACACTTTTCTTTTGCCCTCTCACATACATGTAAAAGGAGACTCTATTATATTCTGGATACAATTTTTTTTTTTCATTTTATTCTGCCATTATTACGTAATGTGAATGAACGCAATGAACATAATGTTACATAAAATTATGAAATAAATGAATCTTTTAAAATCTAATGTATCAGAAAATATGACCTATTTATATTTAAATATATTTTCATCTTTATATGCGCCTTCGGAAAACATTACAACGTTTTGCTCAATTTAATATAAAAATTATATTACATTTTACTGTACTACAAATATACATAAACTTTGTCATCGAATCGTTGTGCTACGTTAGAAGTAAAGTAATTAAAATAGAATCTATTTTCAGTATGTGTCATAGTTTTTTATCGATGGACATTAACACCTTTACAATTTCCTCTGACCTTAAGTACAATGGCTAAAGCCTTTGGGTGTTTATTGATAACATTAAATCGAATATAATCGATTTTTGACGTTCCATGGAATCGGTGGAATTAATCATGATAAATTCACATACACAAAAAAAAATCGAAACATTAATCAAACATCTTTTTGTTATGTCATTTTGAATTTTAATTCTAAATATCCGTAGCCCCCCTCAAATAAAATATACCAATATACCAAGATAAAGCCAAAAAGGTGAAACAAATATATCAATATATGGCACATAACATAATACCATATGCGTGTTAGACAACTGATAACACAAGAAATCTTTAAATTGACTTAAGCCAAAACCACACATAACAAATCCTTCTTGATCGGGTCACAATAAACCAAACAATATTAACGAAAGAAAAGAAAAAACGAGAATACATTCTCTGATATACCGTCTCAAATTGTTACACTTAATTTTGGCATAACCCACCACCACCACCACCCCATCACCACAACGTGGTCCACACAAAATCCAATCACAATATTAAATTCATTTATTACAATCTTCAAGTTATTTTAACCAACAACAGAAAACAAAACAAGAAAAATATGTGTAGATACCAACAAAGTCCAATTAGGTTATCCAATTCAATTAGATTTGAAGGAAATTTTCTTCTTTATTTTATTTTCTTTCCTTTTGGTTGATTTAATAAAAAAAAAAGAGCCCCAGCAAACGGAAAAGAGGCTCCGAATAACAAAATTCTGAATACCCAAAAGAAAGAAGAGTTTTCCAAACAGTAAATTGTATATCCATCAATGTTGTAAATACACTTGAAATAAAATAAACCAAAAACCAATAAATACGCATTCAATTTACATTTGGGTGAAATGTGTCCTGCATAGTTTGATGGAAATTTTCTCTTTCACTCTCTCTCTCTTACCCAGTATTTTTCGATTTATTTCATTTCTAATCTAAATTGTATAATATTGAATGAAAATGGATATAAAATATATTCGTGTATATCCCGCAGGGTGTATGAGGGCGGCAAATATGTCAATGGAAAATCCATTAGATAGTAAATTTGATTATAGATAAAAGGAAATACAACAACGTACAACTCTCATGCCTAAATAATCATTATACTTCATATACCATAAGATTGTCTTATATTGTTGCTGTTAACTCTATGGTTGTCTATCGCCTTCACTTGTAAAAGTTTAACTAAAAAAAAAAAAGAAAAAGTCCCGCAAAAATGTATGTTTGTGCCTTTAAATGAAAATTTTTCAGTTAGTGAACGGGGGAAATTGTCTGATGATGAAATAATTCATTGATGCCTGAAGGTTTTTCATTTCGATTAATTCACTTCTGTGAGGGCAATACAATACACATAACAACCAAATTGAGATTTTCTTGGCATCACACATACAATTCTAAATGAGTTTTTTCTGCTCCTTTTTCTTGATTTGATGCTGCAGAGTTGATGATACACAACTCTTTAAATCACATATCTTTCCAATGTATGAACATCCAAATATCATTTGCTAAACATGAATATCACTATTGTTCTACCCCACAATAAATATCAATCTTTCTCTCACTCACGTAGTGCACACAATTCGGAACATGGAAAATCAAATTTTCCAAATTTAAAACATCAGAATTGGTAATGGCAACAAAAACCGAAAATGTTGAAATTCAACGAAAAGTCATGGTTTTTAGATTTTTCAGAGGATTTAACGATTTGAATTTTGAACATTTCCCATACTCATTGTGTCTATTTTTTCGATGAAAAAACAAAGAATAAAAAAAAAGAAATTTTCCATCATCAGAGGTTTATAGAGATTTTCCTTATACACTCATCTATTTTCAATTCCCCAAACGTCTGACTTTGCTGGTTTGCTTTATCTCAACTTATTTTTATTCTTGTGAGAGAATATGCAGACATTTTAAACATTGATTGAGTACAGAAATGTTAAGAAAGGTGAATAAATTATATATAAAAATAATATCTTATTGAACGATAGAAAAGATTCTAAAATCATCTAAATTTAAAAATGATTTTGGCATTGACAACAATCAATGCACCCTCCCAACTGGATTGTGTTATCCCGCCGAAAGTATAGAAAAAAAGTGAGACATTCCACCACTGCGTAAATCAATTTATGTTGAGCATCAAAATGGTTGTTAAACATTATTTCTGCATTTTCCTCTTGACAGTGGTGGTTTTTCCTTCTTTTTTATTTTCATATTTGTTATTTTCATCGTATTTACACCCTCTTAATGTTGGCTCAAAGTTCACCAATATACACAACGATTGAAACGATCCCAAAATTCAGAACGAAATATCCTTAATGGTTGGAAAATATCAAGCGGAAAACATTTTTTTTATGGATTTTATATATTCATTCTTAAAACTAATCGCTTTATGGAGAGACACATAACACCAGAGTATATTACATGCGATTATGTTTTCCATACAATTTAAGATTCAACACAGAACCATATTACATTCAATTTGACTATATGAAGGAGGCCAAAAATACACTAAAATATACACCACAAAACTCTCTAATGCGGAATTATTTAAGGGATAAGAGAAGGGTTACTTCACTAGCTCAGAGAGGCTGTTAGTGTTTTTTTCGCCCTCAACACATCATCACGTATAACATATTTCAAATGGTGAACTAATTTGCGAATTCATTGTCATCATAATCATCATCCATGTAGCGTCATTTTATGTGTGAATTTCCTTTTTTTTGCACACATTCACATTCTCAATTATGTGCCGACAACACAAATGAGATCAAATTTTATGATAAATGTGAGAATAATTGCATTTGGCATTAATTCACTCTCAATCTCATACCACCCCAAATATATCTTAATCGTGATACAATTCAATGTAATCGCATACATTGAGATTTCATAATAAAATACACATTTCTCTATAAAGAGATCTGTACCTTTACTAAAAGGTGTCACTTCATATGATCATTTGTGTTAAGGCCACACATTTTCTGAATGTTTTGATTCATACAATTTATTTCTATACTTTTAAATCGTTTTACATTAACGCGTTTTTTTTTTCTTTTATCAAAATTAAACAGGTAAGTGTCGTATCAGCGATACAATAAACGATGTGCACTTTATCTTATAAAAAATAAAAACAAAACTACAAAACTTAACGAATTTTTTTTTTGTTTCGTTTATTTATTATTTTGTATTTTAAATCATAATCTAGGCCAACGTCAGCACATGAAATCGTAAATGAATCAGCGAGCTCAATTACACGACAATAAGAGAAAAAGAGAACGAATCAAAATCATTTTTTTACATGATTGTTTCAAGTCAATGAAATTTAATTTTCCATTTAAAATATCGATTTTATATGGCAATAATTACATACATAATTTAATATTATTACACGTATAATACTCATTCAATGTTGTTAATATTTCAACCGAAATTATAATAAAAATCGATTTAAAAAAAAATGTTAACTAAACTCACCGCGAGTAATCGATGCGCTATGGAAACACTATAAAACGAAAAAAAAAAAGAAACAAAATGTATTAAAAGTCTGATGAAAAGTTTAATATTTTTAAAAATGAAAAAGACAAATAAAAAATGTAATGAAAATGAATGCTATCAATCAGTCATTAAATTTGATTATTTTGAACAAAATTTTATGCTACAGTATGTGTGTGACTCAGTGAGTGTTACCGGCTTATAAAGTCAATATTATTTAATCACGGTATGCTGCTTAAACTACTAAATAAAAAATTCACTCAGGTACTCTCTGTGGTCACCATATGTTCGTTTATTTACCTTTTATTAACATAGAATACATTAACAAATATTTCGTATTTAAATTTTTGCTTTGAATAAAAGTCACTCTAAATAAAAGTGAGTTTTTTTCTGTTTCGTTGTTTTTAATACTTTACTTTTTTTTTTTTGGTTTCTTTCAGTGATTCGTTAATACCCATCATAGCGCGCAAATGTTAAATTCTAGAGTACATTTAAGCCCGTATTGTCCGCAGTGGTACGTTAATTAATTTCACCTTAATCATTATTTGAAATCTCTGAGCGCGTACACACGATACACATTGCATATATTTGAAAAAGAATTATGTTCTACCCCCCAAAAAAAGAAAATACGAAAACATAGAATTCGTTATTCTACCAGTTTTGCATTTACATTTTGGCTTGAAATTAGATTTGACCATTACCATAAGACCTGGACCTCAATACACTCTACACTCTACAATATAATGAACTCACTATGTACGTAACCAACTGTGTGAACTTTTCAACGAGTATGACAAATAAGGAGTTTTGTGTTATATCAAAATATACGAAATATACAACAACTACGCTAAAATAAATTAAATGTAATGATTTCTCGTCACGCAATAAAATTATCACACTTTTACCTCAAATTTTTTTTTTTTCTATTTTATTCGTTCCATTTTTCTATAGGTAAATTGACTAGACACATTTAGCCGGGTTCTTTTCAGTATAATACCATTCGCCACTCACTTATACTCATTATAGTTTATATGCGGCCGCATTATATCAAACATCAACTTATACATAAATATCAAAATCATTCGTACATAAATAAAAGAAATGGCACATTTAATTTATTTCAACCATTTAGTGTTGGCCATTCGGTGAGTTAAAATACCCCTCATTTTGCCGTATTATGACAACTTATGTTGATTGTAATTCTATCAATTATAGAAGAACATTTTATTTGTTTGCAATTTAATGAAATCACTGTGTGAAGTATAAAAGTTCTAAAATAGACGAAAAAAAAAAAGAGAATAAAACAAGCAACTCCTAATGTTGATTACGACGATGATTTCAAGTACATACACTTATGCTGAATGTTTTTTTGCTATATTTTCCTTTTGTTCCATATCTGTTTCCAACATAATTTTACTTCGTTACCCACTCATAAATGAACAAAACATTGGTCAAAAACAACATCGTCTTACTATTAACTTTGCGACTACAAAAAAACTTTACAAGAGATAAAATTCATTATTCAATATGAAATTTATGCACCAGCTTTGAGATGAAAACTTTAGACGATAATTATTTTTGAATGTCAAGAGTGTTCATCCACAATTAAAAACAATGTAACAATGATTCTGAAGGAGTAAAATTTTTGTACGAAAATACACGCTTATTATGCAAAAAAAAAATTATTTTCTGTAAATTTACATCATAGAATCAATGTTATTAACAACATGAAATATGTTATGCGAAGAAACAAAAAAAAAAGGAGAAAATGAACCAACAACATCATCTCTTGTCTTAAGAGTTGTGTTCCACTAGACTGAACTCTTTCATGTCATTTAAGATCACATACAACTCTTTTATTCTTCTCATTCGTTCTGTTGGATATTTCATCCATTATTTCTTTTAACACAAATTTAATCGTTTCCTTCGAATGCATAAAATACAAATGGAAAAATTTTGTTAAACAACAAATATATTTCCCAGAATCTCTGGTAAGTATGAAGTCATTTCAAACGTAGTACATAACAAATAATTTCTGACACAACATTTAACCCTCTAACAACAATTGGGGTTGATCTCCAGCTGAGTACTAACATTCGTCGTTCAACAGTTTCTGAATTATTTTTGATGAGTTATCCAGCTACCAACCCCCCAAACGAACATAATGAAATCACTGTGTTTATTTAAAAACTCATATACGAATTGTTTAAGAAAAATTCTTTCGATTTTATTAAATTTTCCAAGTATGAGTGCACTCTCGACTACTGTTTTTCATTCTGTTTGGACTTTTATTTCTGTTTAAAATAACACTTTCTACGTCAGACATTTCTGAACTTAATTCATGCAAAAAACCAAAAAAACTGAAATTTTTGTTTTTGAATGACACTTTTCACAAGGAATGGAAAATCCCCTCTTTCTCTTTGACACCAATATACTTTAGTTCTAGTAAGAATAACAGAGCAAAAACATATAAAACATGAATTAAACATAAATTTTTGTTATTTATTTATTATGTTCACCCTTATCAACGGATATGTGATAACTTATTATTTCTTTTAAAGAACAAAAAAAATATGTTGCCGTCCTTACAATACCGAATAATTCGTTAATAAAATTGTGGCATCATCCATACATTTGGTTAGTTTTTTTACTTATCACTACATTACAACTGCAATATTCATTATGTGCGTGGGAATGTATATTGTAACACTTGACTCACTTATCTTTTTTCTCGAAGTTGAGTTTATTCGTTTCATATAATTTTGTTTTTTTTTTCGCTTGATCGTCATCATCGGATACAATACAATAAAAGACAGAATTGAGAGACAATTTAAATAAGTTGTGAAAACCCAGAATAGGAAACAGTTAAAATGGAGAAAAAAAAATCCAGGAAAATTTTCATTGTCTTACAACTGAAATGGCAAAAAGAAATAAAAGGTTTCCTATAACATTTGTCAAAGACTGTGAAGCCTTTAATCCCAAGAGAACTTTACTATACAAGGCATCAGCGTATAAAACCATTCTCTTATACAATACCATCGTATTTCGTTTATTCTTATACTTTATCCCCAACAAGACCTTTGTCTCCACCATAACCACAGTTTTTGAATTCTAGTTCAGTTATAATCTTTTTTTCTAGTTACATATTTCTTCTCTTCCGACAGACAGCCATTGAGAATAAAGACTAACATACGGCTATTCAAATAGAAAATTTCCTGTCGAATCAGAACTGAATCACATGTATAATACGAAAACAAAAAATCGCCAAAAGAACGTGACGCTCTCCATCAATTCGACAGAAAGTTACCAAAATTACATTGGTATGCCATTGGTGTGTCATTGCAGACACTAAAATCTCAATGTTTTCCGGACAATGTTTAACATCATTAGACAAAATATTTCTGTAGAAAAAAAAATTAACAGTTTTCATGGTTCATTGAGAATAAAACTGAGATCCCCCCAACATATGAATTACATACAAACAAATAGAAATATTAAAAGACTTCACAACTGTTCTCAATGAAAGAATCATTTTGTTGGAAATTTGCCTAAACATTTAGGTTAACTAATTGTTAGTGATTGCAAATTGAATAGAATTTTAGTGAAAAAAAAAACAATAACAACAACAAACCAATTATGAGATAAATATGATCAAATATAAAACAGAAAATAAACTCATAATTAAGAAAGTCTCTATTTGTGTGGGTTCTTTTTGCCATAATTTCATTATTACTTTAAAAAGCATTATGCTGTTCATTTCATTCTATTTTGATTCTTTACCATCGTAATGTAATAAGAGACTCAATGTTATTTAGGTGGAACGTGATGAATTTATTAGCACAATGAATTTCATATGTTTATGAGAAAAACTACTTAGCATTGTAATGACAGAATCTTAACATGTTTATCATTTAAGGAAACAGTGATTTATATATTTCATAGATATGCGAATTTCATAACATAAGTGCAAGTAAAGAAGCGACATTGTAATTGTATCGACGTATTAAAACCAGTTATCAAGTTATCGTCTAGCTCGTTAAAAATTCATTTGCAATGTAATTGAAACGCTTTAACTTCTATATGAAACATAAAAGTGTGAATTTTATCCATGAATGATTGTATGATAGAAATAAAAACACAGAAAGAAAAAATTACTATGATTTACCCTTAATGTATGACTTTTCTGTCGTAGATTAACATCAACTAGACCATCATTACTTCATTAGTCGGACTCTTTTACTTCTGTTTCTCAACAAGAATCGAAAAAAAAACTAAAAACTCAAGGACTCAATGGCCAAGTGAAACTAAATACCATTGATTAATCAAAACAACAGTAAGTTTCGCTTTTTATTTACTTTATTTTCCGTAGTAGTCGTTCGTATTCAATTAATTAGGTGGTTCAAACCGTTAAAACCAAATGCCATTTTCAAATGTATTACGTTACAATATCGTAATCGGTCAATTTAATCGAAACAAAACAGCTAACTTATTCAGTACAAAGAAACTTGGTAACATTTAGTTTCTTTTTATTTCAACTGAATTCAACAGAAAACTGATAAATTGTTCAAATAATCAAATGCCTTAAAATAGCCAACTTTGGAACAAAAAAAAACAACATAATCAACATAACATTAATTAAACGAAAGTAATCGTGTTATGCAAGGCATTCAGCATATAAGGCATTTCTGAATTTCTTTCTTTAATCATTTGATTCAGGTACGTTTTGAAATAGTTTCATTTATCTGAATTTACCTAGACTCACCTACACAATCCGGATTAAGAAACAAAAAAGAAATGAATAAAAACTACTCAATCACATTAACTATGTGGATGAGAGCAAAAACCCTTTCCAATTATGCTAAAGTAAACCTTCATGTCATACAAGAATTTAAGTGGAAAATTTCAAAACAAACAAAATATTCAAAGATTTGTAATTGAATTTTCACTGAAATTTTCTCAATTACATTGAGATGAGAATAACACACTTGAATTTTGAGATATTGAATGGCGGATGTCGGGGTCAAAACTGTGTAAAAATCCCATACAGACTAGACGAACGCCAATCAATTGGAATCACCACTTCAATATATTCTTGTTATTCTCTTGCTGTTTTCTACCCAATGGCATACGAATTTTGTGTGGAAAAATTCACTCAAAAACGAGAAAAACACAAAAGTCATTGATTTTCAATATGGAAAATTGAAAGAAATAATCGGAATAGTGTTGTTCTTGTTTCTTTGTTTATAGAAAAAACCGACTTACATATTTGATTATGTTTGCTCATACGGTGAAAGAAATTTCACTCTACTAGCAATCATTTTAAATTTATTATCATTTTGTTCGTCTATTTCAAATTAAATTCGTTCGTGTTCAACTATGTTTTCCATGTATATTCAACTACATTTTCTTGTTTCCTCTAAATAGAAACAACATATTGATACCAAAATACAAAAAATTAAAAATTCAGCCACATGTTTTGTTAATTAACCAAAAAAAAAAAAAAAACAAAATAACTCAACAGATAAACATGATGGAAAATTAATTTTCAATTTTAAAAGAATTCACAATAAACAATTTAAAATCAGATTTGTTCCAATCAAAATTTCTTTTTTCTTTCCTTTACAGATTTTTATTTTTAACTTTGAGATGAACGGAAACACTGTTGTTACCTGATTCTTTTCACTTTTCCCTTAATTCAATAATTCCTTTCACAGGTATATTCACATCTTTTTTAATTTTTCATTCACCATTCGTTACCATTCATGAAACTCAAATAGATAAACAGCTTTCCTATTTTACCAACCACGCGTTTTATAACCGTCTGTTATAAATAAATAAAAAAAAAAATTAATCCAATTAAATCGGATTTTCTGGGATCTTTTTCGCATTAACGTACACATCCAATCATTATGATTTCAAAATGAACTGAATATAAAAAAACGATAAAATTTAGATTGAAGGGAACCATCTTATGAATATTCTTGGCCTGTTTTCTCTTTATGATTCCAATTATTTTCACATAATTGAGATTTGGCATAATAAATCAATTGGCAATAATCTAATAAGAGTTTAAGTACTAAAAATTAGTATATTTTGTGCCAACAACATCGTTGACTTTATACATTTATTATGAAATGGACGATTTGCACATCGATAACAATTACAAATTTATTGTGAATTTTAATTGAAAACATAAATGATTTTCCACGTCCATATCTTCTACGCTTTTCTAATGAATTTTCATTCGCACATTTTGCTCCAAATTAATTCACATGTTATTGTAAATCTTCTGATCATCTTCTGTTCGATATCAATTTTGTGAGGGAATAGACTATATTCGTTTTCTCTTTTTTTTTTTACTTTAATAAACAACCACAGAAATAGTATGGAAATAAACTGAATATGTTTAAATTTAAAACACACGAATTTTTTGTTCTTCTCTTCAACTAATTTCAATAAACATTATTCCAATAACATTTTATATATTCTCTCAGATCTATAAGTAACGATGACCGAATTATGTATTTTTTGTTGAATTATAAATATCAAAATTAATACCGCAAAACGTATAGAAATTAAATGTATAAAAATTCAATGTTTTATTTAACTATAAAGAGAAACACTTGTTTTAATCTCATTTGTATAATTTCATTCAAATGATTAGCCCACCAAAAAAAAAATTCATTTTATATTTTACTTAAACGTTCGATAATTAATAAATTGTCTTGAAGAATTGTATCAACAGACGCGTACATTTCATTAAAAATGTTTCATATTAAATAACAATAAATTATTGTGTACCCGAAAATATGCTGTTGAATGCAAATACTCTAAATACAATAATGAAATATATAAATTCTGAGAACTAGACTGTCATATCTACTGATAGGAAGGAACGGCAACTGTACAATGTTGATAACATAGTGCGAATCTGAATATTATCACACGTAAGTTTTTTTTTTTGTATTTAATTTGTGACCCAACAAATGTGAATTACTCACAGAATTAATATACAGAAAGACAAAAAATTAACTATAAAAAAACTTATTTAAATTACAAAAACATGGAAATTATTCTTACACTTTTAGTTTTGCTTGTTTTTTTTTTGTATTAATTCTTGCTGGTTGAATATTATTTTGCGTCTTTTTATTACTTTTTGCACAAAACACATACACACACTAAATGAAATAAAATAGTGAATTTCTTTTAAAGTTGAGAATATGTCGCGTTTATGAACAGTAACCAACGAATTATGATCCAATGATTTTATACTTTTATGTTTAACAGAGTTACGTTTTTATTTCTTGTGTTAATTCTTTTGCTGTTTTCTAAGACTTCACTCAACACTCAATATGATATCAAATTATTTTTTTATTTCTTATTCAATTTAACCTTCTTGGAATTGTATTAATTATTTTCCAGATATTGAAATAAATGACACAAAAACTCCTTTAATTAATTATTCTTTTCACACTGTTTATTACTTCTTTATTCAATTATTTATATTGATGTATCACACACTTTAGATTTGATTAAAATTTACTTCTTCTGTTTAGGTATTTTAATTCCCAAATTTTATTAATGAAAATTAATGAACTGAATTTATTTCGCAATTTTATTCTTGGATTCTAATTTTTATTGAACTTCTTCGAACTATACGTTTTATTCCTTTAAGAAAATTTTCCAAATTGGATTTTTATTTCCTTCAACTACCAAATTTTCAATTGGATTTTCAATACACTTTTTATTTGATTAATTTGAATTTAACTTTCAATTTTTAATATTTTTTTTTATCTTTCAAAAAAACTTTAATGATTTACATTTATGTAATAAGCAGAAAGCGGTAAATATGTAATTTGCGGGGATGCGAAATAGCGCGACCTAACATACACGTAGTCGCTCGTAGACTGAAGAGAAAATATTTTACACAAATGTCATTTCCCTAAAAAAAAAAGTTCAACAGGAAAATCGTGTGTAAGAAAATACATTCGCATTTAAAACTGTAGCGTTTATGTCGGCTACGTCGCCCAATCTGACTATCAAAATCGGTGCACATTCAGCGCGAGAAAAACCCGAATTATGTATAATTTTGATAGCGAGTTTCGTTTCATTTGTCGTTGGCTCAAACCAACATTTATAAATTATGTACTGCACAGACACTCGTTTCACCCAGCTACAGCATTATATTAAACCATATTCATCGTACCAATACTTGACAACATTATTCCATGCGATATGTATCGTATGTCGGCGTACCCATACAACATCAGCACCAATTCAAACCCAACTAAAAACCGACACTAGACCAGAGGCAATAACATACACTACAAATTAAATACTCGAGCGTGTTAGTTTGCTACCCATTCAAAAGACTTGAACTGGCCCGAGACTCTTGATTAGCAACCAACAACAAATAAAATCCATTTATAATGGACAAAAGTATTCGGATCAGACGATGGTATTCTGCATACAACCAGAGGAATCAAATACAGAGAGGGAGAGAGAGAAAAAAAACCTGACGTTTCAACAATCTCTAGCCAAAAGCATTTCCACTTAACTATACAACTGTTTATATGTGTATCCACATCATACTGTTAGTCATGTTGGATTATACCCGAAGAACAATTCGCTATGTGGAGCATGCCCAAAAGATAAAATTCACACTCTCTTTCCAGAACACATTGCTACTGCTGATTTCTTATTACAAAAAACAAAATGTATAACAAATACACATGAGATCTCCAACAAGGTAACAGATGAAACCTGAAGAAAATGAAATGTGCTCGTTTAACGCAAAAAGAGAGAAATACAACAGAGTCAAACTAAACCACAGAAAAAAAAGACGAAATTGTAAGAAAATTTAATATTTTTGCCCCTTCAAAATTGCTTCTGGCTATATAACATCATCAAGAGTCGACCCCACAATCACACAACAACCGAAATAAAATACCAGGAAGGAACAGTAGTTGATAATGTTAGAGTGATTGTGGAAAACAGGTTCAAATGCTTATGCTTCTTTAAACGTTTTTGATTATACGCGTATTCAACCAAAACATTATGTTCTATCAGATGCAATTGAATGCGCATGCTGCAGCTATTTTCAGTTTTGCAGTTTACGATGTCTCGAACATATTCTATCACACACTTATTTCAAAATTTGAAAACAGACTAATTTCAAGGGGTAAAACGCGTCTCCGTCATACACCAAAATAGATAGTTGTTCAACCAGATTTATTTTTTTTTCTGTTTCTTATGGATTAAAACGCATCAGAAAATACTAAAGAAGCCCAGCAGTAATGTAATAATCTGGTGGATTTCAACGAGATGAAATGAGATTCACTCTCTGAAATGCATTTTCTATTCAAAACTGTCTAACAGTAGATCCTACAAGAACCGGAAAATGTGGTTGGACAGAAGACAAAACGACTTCATCCCTCTTGTTGCTCTCTATTGAGACACGGCAGTACTCTTCTTACATGTTCAACCCCACAAAAGAAACATAGAAAATTTTACAACGACATTTCATCGACTATTCTCAGGGGTAAATCGTTGATAATTTCTTTCCTCTTTCTCATTAAATCTGTCTGTGTCTAACGATGGTAGATTAATATAAGGAAAAATCTAATAAGAATCGAGTTTCATCATTGGATTTACCCAAAAATTCATTTTACACTCACAATTATTATTCTAAAAAAGACAATTATAATGCTTCTCAATCCTTATGAACATATTGATTCAAAAAATATTATTCTTTCAATTCTTTCTTTCTTAAATTTTTTTACTTTACGCCTTTTTGCATAATTAAATATGTACATATATTAAAATCCGAATTGTATTGCTTTCATACTGTTTAAATATAACCAAATTAAATATACAAACAATATCAGATTCATTTTTACCAATTATAAACTCATTGCATATCAATTTTGGATAGTACAATGCACAGAAGGTAAAGGAGTGTATTTAATACCAATTATTCATAGTGAATCATAAGTGGTAAGTTAAACGAACAAATTATTCTTCTCGTTTATTAAAAGAAACTTTTCTTCAGTTACAATCGAATTATAAATGTATTCATATTCGAATGGTTTTGTATTTTATTCCATGCCAATTGTAAGTGGCAATAGTTTATCCACCACCAACTTCTTATTGCTCTCATTAACTGATCCATGAAATTCATGATTTTACATTTTATTCACAATGTATTTGCCATGTTAAATAACCCAAAAATGAACAAAAATAAAAAAAAAAAGAATTGATTAAAATCAATTGTTTTGCAGTGTGAAATTCACCCGGTGTTTAATACTTTCCAGTTTATGTGTTACACAGTTTAGTGTAGAAATGTAACCAAGCCATATGGTCAACTTCGTTGTTATTTTAATGAAATTTTATGTACAAAATCACGTTTATGAAATTAACAGGTAAATATTGAATACACAATAAAAAAAAAAAGAACTTTCAATCCAAATACGATTTGTTTTGATCATATCACTCTTTCTTCTTTTTATTTTAAAATCACATTATCAACATTAAAAAAGTATTAATTCTTATGATGCAAAAAAATATATGAAAAACGATATAAAATTTATGCAAAAATCATTAAATTTTTAAAAGCATAAAATGATTAAAAACAAATTATATTGAACATACTTTTTAATGTATTCACATTCACTTTACCTTTTTATATGAAAATTAATAATTGAAATTCATTTCTTTTGACAATTTCCACCAGGTTGTTTTCTTTTAATTGATAAATATTAAATCAATTGGATTTGTTGTACCTAAAGCCTATTTTGTTCTCACCCTTGTATCTGGTTTCAATGTTATCTGTTCTTATTTATAATTTTTTTTTCTTATTTTTTGCCAACCCAAATGGTCCATTATAATCAAAACTCAATAGTCCATCTTATTTCTATATTTATTCTTATAATACGATTTGATTTTGCCTTCACAAATTTAATGAATACAATATTTCTGTTCCCCACACACAAAAAAAAAATAAACTGCAGGTCAAAAGAGAATCCGCGAAATAAAACTAAACAACCGAAATGATAAAATGCGTGGTTCGCATATTTCTTTATGCCTTAACAATACATTGAAAGATATTAAATGAACAAGGGAATGGTATAAGAAATCATCCTTTGATTTTGGCCTCTAAATATCCCATAAATGTATTCATTTCATAAAAATTTCTGGTTTTTCTTTTTTTTTTCTTTATAGACTCCAGACGTTATGGTAAAAATCTTAAATCGGTTTTATTCTTATTCTGTTGTGTTCTTTGCTGACCAGAAAATAATATAATTTTTCTTCATCTCTTTTATATTACAAACAGTCGGTGTTCATCTTTTGCCCTTTATTTCGCACTCAATCACGTTGATTCATTTTGCAAAAGGTTTACCAGAAAGATTTTCTATTGGTCTACTTATTCTACCCAGAAAGGTTTAGTAATTTTTTTTCTCTCTTTTTTGAAAGTTTGCCAATCATTGTTTTAATATCTTGAAAACATAAATTATGCAGTACAACGAAATAAACGGTGTTCGTGTGCATTACAAGTAAATATAAAAAATTATTCTAATATCATTGAATATCAACGGAAATATTATAACAAAATCTAGATCAACCCGTAAAGGTAAGCTAAAGTGCATTTAATAGTCACCAGAGTCAATATATGAGTTCTTATAACACAGGGGATTTTAATTATTCATACAATACTTAATAACATTTCCCTCAAGTGCCATTAAAAAAGTTCTCTTTTCAAATAATAATAATTTTTCGGACTGCAAAAAAAAGAAAACGAAATTGCATTCGAATACCATGGGGTCCAAAATGAAACTTCAACCAAAAACATATCGATCAGACATAAGACGAAAGTGAATGAAGAACACCACATAAGACAAAAAAATAACGCATAACAGAATTGACGCAAAATAACTTTATCACGTTAACCAGCAGGAAACTCTTCTGCCATGTTGTTTTTGTTCCTTAAATACCATAAAAACCCGAAACCAATAAGAAACGATGAAAACGAAAAAATAAAAGTCAAGAAGATTACCTCTCATTAGGCATAAAATTATACTTTACTGTCTTCTGACCCAAAATTTTTACTCTTTAATGATAAAGAGTTTCTTAAGCGTTGCATTTTTATTACACCAATTCTCTTGTTATTCTCCCCAAGCAAAAAAAAAAACAGTACCATCGTCGCCAGTTCCCCACCATACAACTGGTTCATTTAATTTTCTTTGTCTCTTATTTCCATCGTTTTAAAGCTCATTTCTCAAATCACCCAAACAAAAAATGGTTTTAAGTTTGTTCTCTTCGTTGCCAAAATTACATATTTTCAATAAAAGTAAAATGTATTAGTTTGTTTTATATGAATTAAGGACACAACAAACATCCACACAAAATGGTATGTTTAACTGCATCATGAAAATGTTTTACTTCGGTCTTTTTCTGCCATACTTTCTCTGTTATTTTGGTGCAATATAAAATGAATATCGAGGTACACAGTAAACTTCACATTTACATAAAATCCAACAACAAAAACAAATTTATTCTTTCAAGAGTTAGTAATAAAAAAACGTAAAACTAAAGACATATTGCATTACAGCAAAACTCCAAAAATACATTGAATAATAAACTATAAATATTCGCCTTCGAAGGGTTATAAAATATCCAACAAGTTTTCAATACTTTCGAACTGTACGGGAAAGGAATTATCAACATCTGTACCCATAATCTCAATATCGAATATCTTAAAATACTCTCGTGTTGTTACTAAAAGAAACAACAAAACACTCAAGAATCAAATAACCCTCTCTCATCATTAAACAATCCATACACAATCACCCAAAACACAACTGATATCAGATTTCATAAATCAAGATATGTCCAAATTTAAATGACCAACATACAGTCTCTTATTCAATACACACAACAGTATAGACAATAATCTTGATTGTCTACCTACCGTTTCACTTTCCCTCAAATGAAAAACTACATCCAAATATTCATATACAACATAGTGTCGTTAAAATAAGATACATTACTTCACAGCATAATTGTCAAACGATCATTAATTCACCAAATGCAAACGACTAACAACCAGCCAAAGGAAAAAAAAAACTAAATGTCTAAATAGAAAACGGATTGCATTGAACAGCACAAAAAAATAAAAAAAACTAAAGGAAAAAGAGATTGAATCAGATCATTAATTTTCCGCACGGCAGATTGAGTCACTATTAAATCGTTTGTATTCAATGGGCGCAAAAAACAACTCATTTGCCGTTCGTATAACTTAAAAGAACGGTGCAGAATGTCGTTTCCCAAAAGAAAATCAATAAATAGTTGACCGTCATAGGAAAAAAGTGAAAAAATCCCACCACCCCCATAACATAAACTCTCACAATGTTTGATGCACCAAAATCCTATTATATAACTCAGAATTTCTTCTATTTTTTTGTTGTTGTATTTGATTGTTCGTATTCAAAACATACACTTAATGCTTTTGATTCACGACATTATGCAACATTATAGATGAACAAAAAATATATAATACCCGATATGCGGTATTTGATACCACCAGAAGTTTCATTCCAGTATACCAGTCACGATAATACACTAACAACAACACAAATAAAAGAAACGGAAAAAATTATTTGAAAATTTCGTGTTCACCTGTGCACACCCAGAAAAATACAGAAAATAAAAAAAAAAAATCTACCGAACAAGCAGATATAAAGAATTATCTAAGAATATTTCCAATTCAATTCAGGTAAAAATCAACCAAAGATATGAAAGTACATGAAAAAGAAACTTTTAGTCTTTTCACTACTATAGAAACGGGCAAATCTATGTATAAGATTCCAATCCTTCACTCTTATGATATAGAATCTATAACAAGCCAGAACCAAAACCCAGACGATAAATGCAATTATTAAAAAGTTTTAACATATATTGGATATGAGTTATGTCGCATAATATTTATGCAACCGGAGCTTTATAACCCAAAACCCAACCGGGTGTGTTACAGTGCAGACAAATTGATAAAAATAAATCTAATGAAATATTGCATTCAAACCCCACACCTATACTTTCTCATTTTAAAAGAAAATTTATTATATGACACTTACCGTGTTACGTTAAAAACTAAAGAAATAAAAACACTGTAGACTCTTCAGCATTAATGATTATTACTGTTTGCATATTCTTTTCAGCTTATAATTAATCGTCTTAATAATTAGTAGTTCAATTAAACAAATAAAATTCATTTATTTAAAAATTATCCTTTACGAATAAATTTTAATATTGAAATTTTCTTCAAGAAAACCATTAATTATGTATACCTTTTTCATCGTTCCATAAAAGATTTTTATCTTAGCATAATCAAATTTTAAAAAACCAATGGACTGTTACGAAGTAAATCATAAATCTGTATTTTAGGTAACAGACTAGCTATTTATATCCCACAAAAAGGCAAAAAAAGTTCATTAGCATAAATCTTCGAAATGTATAACCAACAGGTTGGTTATATCGCCCTGGGCCAACAAATAGTGGTTATATACTACATAATCCATTGAAAATATCATAAACTCTTACCACCCTCTCCCTTCTGTTTATTCCAATTCTTTTCATTTCAGAATCATCTGATTCTTTTTTTATTCCACTCAATGTTATTATATTCTCATGGTATGATGGAAAAAAAAATCATATGTGCATATTCATACATTGAATTCACATTTGTATATGCTCTTTTATTCCTTTATCCCTTTTGTTAAAATTATATGTAACATATGCTTCACATTGAATCATTGTAAAAATCATTGCACTACAACCGAATAATTGCAAGTATCATACGCATCTTATGATTACCATAGTTCTGTGATACAATACCCATAGAGTTCCATTGTATTCAACACATTATATTCATATCATCATTCCTATTGTATTGTTAATGTATTTTCGTATTTTTCCTTCTATACAATTCAAATGTAAAGTAATGCAATTTCATACTTAAAATTCGAATATTATTCATAACCATTTTATGACTAAAATCAGGTAAAATATGAAGAATGACTTCAGACCATCAGCAAAATATTAACTGTAATTAAAAGTTCTCTTTAACATTTACCGATTTACTTGAACAGTTAACCATACAGTTAACACAAAATCACTTGAAAACTCTCTTTTATAGATTTAAAATTTTCCCATTTTATTCATTACCATTTAATTTATCAACAACTTTTTTTTTTTTAAATTCAAAAACAAAACAAAATTTAATTACTGATAACTGAAATATTTTCATTTTGGCTTCCAGTTATTAAAATCGCAATAAATGGCAAAATCATTTAAAAATTCATTTAAATTAAATGGTGATAATTTGAGAAGTATTATTATAAATAATCGCAATTTCAAACACTATGCATAACTACAAAGAGTACATAAAAATGCCAATGTATAAAATTGAACAAATGTACAAAAGAAAAAAGCACCAACATAATTTTTATAACCGGATTCCATAAATAGTAAAAATTGGAAAAAAAAACACAAAATTGGATAGATGGCTATTTAATGACATAATCAATTTGCTCTTTTATTTTCCCCGTCTACCTCATAATTACAGGTATAATACGTTCATTTAATTAAAAATAAAAATACTAAATGAATACCGCTTTATCATACAAATTCAACCGATCACCAACTCATCAATTGTACATATCGTAACGCAATGTGTTTCTGTCATAAAATTGTTTATTAATTTTTTTTTTATTTTATTTCAATTTCATTTGAATTTTTCCGTTTGGTTTAATCTACCCGGAGTGTATTGGTCATATGGTTTTAAACCAACCAAACAAGTCATTATTAATGCAACATTGAAACATATCAATCGCATCCAGCATATAATTTCCCTTCATAAATTATTTGCCATACTGAATTAATTTAATTGTTTAGTATTAATTGTAATTGAAACTATAATTTTGGTTACCATCCACCCTCCCTAAAAGGTGATGATTTATGCATATGCATTATAGCTATAATCGATTGCAACTGTGTGTTGCACCATAAACTAGATCATAAATTAAAAAACTTCTTCTTACAATTAATATTTTGGGAGTAAAACATCATCACTCGGTTACTGTTTTTACTTTTGAAACACCAAAAACTTTCACTTTACAGAACTGCCATTAATACTGAACAGAAATTATGAAAAATACTTCAATAACTGACCAATATTTTCAATTTAAACATAATCACCATTCATCTTATCTTGATTTATGTTCCATAAGAAGAGAATAAGTTTTTTGTTTCTCTCTTACGTTCACAAGTTTCACCGTTTTCAAAAGCACTAGCATAGTTTGAAACAATCAAAAACAACAACTGGAAATAATCAATTCATATGCAATACCCATCATATGGCAATATCAAATTTATTTCACACCGTTGACCCATATGAATCCAAAATTAGTTTTTTTCTGTCTAATATTCGGGTTTCTAAATGATCACCCATGTAGGAATGATAACACCTCGTACCAATCAACAGTCAATTGATATCAAATATTCAGCATTATGCGGTAGCCAAAATAACATATTCTTTGGCTCAAACAAAATAAAATCAAAAGTTATGGTGATTGTCATACGGTCAAAACTTTTAAAAATAAATAATCATCATCATTTGCGTTCACTTTTTAACGACAATACAAAGTAAGATTGATTTGAATTTGCTCATCTCTTAACTTGTTATTTATAAACGTCAACCAAATGGCCAGAAACACTGTTTCTCTCTCTCTCTCACAATTTTTTATGAATTTCAAATACACATATTTAACACTTTTGACCTTCCCAAATTAACAAAAAATATGGCGTCAAATGCTACAATCAACCATATAAAATCTAAACTTGTATTGTTTACATATTATATAAAATATATTACGGACTATAAACCAACCTCAATGTTTAACATTTAATCTAAAAAGTTTCAAATTCATATTACCGATTAACAAATATAGCGGTTGCAATTTTAACTTTTCTTACAATTCCCTTAGTTTTTCGCCTTACGAAAATTATTACTGTACCATTAAATATCATCTACACGACCATAATATAATTTCAGTTACTGATACCATCGTAAACGAGCCAAATTTCATGTTATTAAAAATACAACATAACTAGAAATCTCATTTGACTTGTAATTTGGTATCATATCAAGAACCAGTCCTAATAGTTATTCCCCCGAATGCCCGAAAATGCATTTTTTATTTTGCAAACAACATACCCAACGGGTGTCGAATCATAGTGTATGATATCAATTCAGTTTTTGTTTCGTTGTCACCTGCCATGGATATTTGGCCAATTAAACTGTGCGCGCAAATATAAATGAATAAAAAGTAAAGCAAATAATAAAACAAAACATATAAAATCTTGGCAATAAAAGTACATGAACTATTTACTCTATTTAGCCAATTATTCGACAATTAGACACGAACTAGTTTTTATAGTCTTATATCTTAATATACCCGTTGATAAGGTAAATTAGGTAAACTTAGTTCAATGCTTTAGTAGTATTAGTTACCCGTATCTATAAAACTTTACTGTTGTGCAATCTCTATTTAAACGTTTTCATGACTGAATATAAACGAAATTCATAAAATATTTCTTCCTCCAATAATGACAAAATTGTGTTACACATTTTTGATTAATTTCATATCCAAAAAATACCTAGGAAATATCACCATTTTTCCTCCCCCAGAAACCAAAAATAAAAAACAAAACTCTGTTCCAGGTATTTTTAATTAATGTTCATTCAATTAAATGAAACAGTGAAAACGAAAAATAAAAAATTGGTTTTGTTCATTGTAACGCATTCGGTTTTGTCATTTGGTTTTCGATCAGCGTATATCATTCCATGTTTCTCAAATAACACAATCGGTGGGCTTCTCCACATCGTATCCCACCACCGATTCATAATAAACAACAACCATATGACACCAACTACATAGCAAAAAAAAAAAAACAAAAAACTAAACCGAATAACTTTAACATGTAACACGTTAGCTTAACACATTAATTTTTACCTGGCCAAAGCCATTGATTAAATGAATTACAGTCAAATGTGATTTTTTCAAATGTGAATCAAATAACAGATAACGACCCATAGATAAGATTTTGAATTTTTATCAGTGTACGCTTTATTATTGTGCGGTTCCAATGGAATACAATCTTTTAACGAAACAACATGATGAAACTTTAAATAGATACTTTTTTCGCCTCATGTGTTACGTATGAAAAAAAAAATTGTTCGTTATCGAATCATTGCGGTGTTTATTGTCAATCATTCATTCATCATTAGATTGTGTTTGGCACTGAATAACATTTTAACTATAAAATAATTAGAAATTGGATAAAAAGAAAAAAACATGTTTGCATTCATGTAAATTGACCCTCACAAAATACTATAGACTGGCAGTGCACTTATAAACATTATAATTAATCGTATGTTTGTTGGCTTATTTTCTTTAACTCAAATTATTTTTTTATTTTATGAACGTGTTCAATGTATGTTATTTCAGCCAAATAAAATACCATATGTTCGATTAAAACATTTGGATACACATGAATATCATGAGCTGTGGCACATTATTTACTTATAATTTGTTATTTTTTCATATTAAATTCATTTATTAATATCGTACCGTACATAAATTACTTTCACATATAATTCTTAATGATTTAAACAAACACACAATGACTTTTGAATTTTGCGGTTTCCCCATTCAATTATTTATTGATTTGCAGAATTAAATATAAACAGAGAAGAAATAAAATTAAATATGAATTTTATTGATTCATGCACTTATTCTTTTTGATTGTCAATCAAAAAGAATAAAAACAAAATTTATTATTTTCTTGTATTTTAAACCGCAAAGCAATTGAGAGTACACCTTTTGTAACTACCACACTCTCTAACAGTTATTACACACGAAAATTTATAGGAAACAATAGTAAATCCACAGCCAAATAATATTTTTATTACAGAGACTTTGACCAAAATCGATTCGCTTTCAATTTTGTTATAAAATCGAAAGACAAGAGACAGGAACACTTTAATCACTCACAGTTAACTTCTACAGACTGCCGTTTACTATTCTAGAATGAAAATTCTGGTGTTTCTTCTGTTTAGCCACAATTATAGCATTTAACGTAACAACACTGAAATTAGCTTATGTGTCTTAAAGACATCATTATTGTGGCAAACAAATTCCTTTGTTTATGCCGATTAAGAACACTTTACTATTGTCTAATTCACACAAATATGCGGATCAATTTAATGTGAAATGGTGTTATTTTGAGAAAGTTAATCAATTTGTATGTCTTTTTTGGGTCTTTTGTATTCTGTCAAAAGATTTTTTTTTTAGTTTTTATCTTTTTCACTCACTAGAATTATGATTGTAACACCTGACTACATTTCATTGTAAACAGATTAATTAAATTATAGAAAATATAATTAAAAACACAAAACTGTTTGACCAAAATCTAAATGCGGTATTATTTTAATCACTTTTGATTCCACTACGTCTATATGTACTCAATACTAAACAATAATTTCTTGTTTTGATTAATTACAACAGATTGACTGTTTTGACGCGAATTTATAAAATGCGCATGCGCTATAAAACATGTTTCAAGTAAAAGTACACGATTGACACAAAACGTTTTGGAACTTTTATTTAAAAATTCATTTTAAAAATCTTAATATTTGTGGTTATGATACATTTGTGTTAATTTACTAAAACAATTTGAAAACTAAAACAACAAAACTGAATTAACACACGGATTCGTATTTAATGGCGTGAAATGTTCGACAAACTGAATTATGAACCGAATATTCGTGACACGAGAAGCTTCGTTACTTGTTACATGGAGCTTTCAAATTGTACTAGATCAACTGCTGTCGCGGAACAATTTAATTTTCATAAGCGGCATACGGGTTACGGGTTACGGGTTCCAAATTCCCAATGAACTACCACATACAGAATATAGACTGCCGCACACACACATACCATATTGATAGAATCCACTCTTCGGTTCTTATCAATCGCATTCACGTTCTAAGCGTTCAATCGCTGCGAAACAGATGAGTTTAAATAAAACTTCTTATCTGATACTTTTGTTTCAATCAACCTGTTATTAGTTTATACTCCGTACAGTTGTACGCATTCAATATGAATTCATTCTGGACCAATGCTGTTGATTAATTCATTATATTTTTGAACTAAAAAATTCAACAATGAAATTACACTCAATCTTCTAGTATCTACTCACAACAACCAGATAGAGAGTAATAAAATATAATTGGCATACCAAATGATTCGTATTATCAAGGGTGGAATATAACTTCCGTTTTGAGCATATGCATGGAAAAGACCAATTATGGAACAATTCATATATTTATTTTCTTGTTATTATCCCCGTACATCGAACGAAACAGCCAACATCTAATTAACTATTCTGCCGTACAATATGATTCACTAACAAATTTTGCAATGAATTCATATGCAATTCGTATGATAAATACACGTTATGCAATTTTAACAAAGAACATAAAGAATACATCAAATTATCGTGAGCAAAAACAACATTCAATAGAAATTCTGATCTCATTGATTATCTATTTTTAACAAACGAATGTTATCAGGTATTAATTCATTTGTTTTTCTTACGTATTTCATATTTGATTAACTGAAGTGTAATGCACACCAATATTATCAAAGTTAATGACAGTCCCATACAGTTTTAACAACAATGTCATACAATTGAAGAATTTTCCATGATTTTATTTGATAAAATATCATTCATTATAATATGTAAATGATCTCTCTCTACATTTTCATAAAATTCATAATTTTCCTCACTAAATCACTAAGATTCTCTGCTTGAATTAAGATGCAAATTTAATATATTACGCGTTGCATCACACTACCACATCATCTTCATCAAAAAAAAATTGACATTATTAGAAATTCAAAAGATTCTTTTAAAATAGACTGATTAATCAATAGAAAAAGGAATAATGTTATCATTTAAAAACCATCTCGTCATGTCTCAACGCCAATAAAACCCAAGTAAGACCCCGAACCTTCAGCAGACAGTGAAAATGAACTGTCAACAAAAATGGTTCATCTCATATAACCGTCCCTTTTGCGTGCACACTTCACATTATTTTTCCCCGAACTGCATAAAATTTTCATGTTTCAATAGTCGATTACGAACTGAGTAGAAAATAATACGTTACCACTGTACTATTATCATATTGGGAGTGAGTTTACCATTAGATATACTAAGGGTGCATAATTATCTTCCCGTT
This sequence comes from Coboldia fuscipes, assembly GCA_001014335.1. Classification (NCBI taxonomy): domain Eukaryota; kingdom Metazoa; phylum Arthropoda; class Insecta; order Diptera; family Scatopsidae; genus Coboldia; species Coboldia fuscipes. The sequence goes on along the minus strand of JXOR01000152.1, from coordinate 75,299 downwards.
AGTTCAATAACAGAAAATAGAAATAAAAAATCCTTTCAGACACGCAATTTGTCGCGAAATATAAAGACTGGCCTCCGGAACAAACACAGAAAAGGGGTTTTTCTAAATTTGCATGATAGCTTTTTGCCATTTTATTTCGAATTCAGCATTTTAAAACATTAAAATTTTCTAACTAAACACTATAATATTTATGGGAAATGCGTGCCAAAATAATCATCTGTGTTATTTACTTAATTTAATGGTAGCACCAGGTCTATAAGGATAATGAAAATAATAATCAAAAAAAAAAAAGAAATGCAATCGTCTAAGGATCAGTGGTCAAATTCACCGTAGGCCATTCATCAAAGCCCAACGTCACCCATCATATGAAAAGACTGAATTGATAATGAAAATTATGATTATGCGTTATTTGAATTTAATTGCATTTTATATGGTAATAAGAGTACGATGTATACATAAATATTCATATCAATTATTAATAAATGGGATTTACATAAAATTCATTAAATGAATTCATGTGGATGTTAGTTTCATAAGTTCGTTTTTTTTTTTTAATTTTAAATTCGAGATATGATTCATTCCGGGTTACATATCAGACGAAAAGATATGCAAAAATGTTTTATTTGATACGATACAAAACATATTATTAAAGATCGACAAGGGACAGTATTTTTTTTCCAGTATGAATTACATAAACGCAAAAATAAAATGAACCATAATGTGTTTGTTATAATGCAGTCAAATGAATCGTACTTTTTATGATTCTATATAACGGATACTTAAATAAATACGATTTTAATTTATGATAAACAATTATAAAATGACACATTGCCACTGTTTTGCACCCCTTTAATTTTAGTGATTGAGTTTCCAGCTCATTTCAAGTGTGAGAAGCGATTAATAGCTATTTATTTGGTCCAACATATTTATGTAGACGATAACATCTACCATTTTGATAGAAACAAATTTATTGCAGTTCCGTGTTGAAATACCAACAAATCATCATAATTTTGCAATCATTTGAATTTAAGATAAAGTCGAAAACTCTCTTTCTCTCTCTCTCTCTCGTAACTCTATCAATTCAGGTAAACATGGATGAAGATAATTCGTAACATTAAACGAGTTAGAAAGAAAACTAATAAATTTGATCTTATTAGTTCTTGTAAAGTAAACATGAAATTTCATCAACGATTTTATTAACTCTTCTATCATCCTAACTTTCATTGAAAATTCCTTTTCCAATTACATATGAAAATATCTTCACCATAAGTAAATGAATTGCCTTATTGACGTAAAACTACAGATAAAATTTGTTTTTTAATAATAAATAGAATTCAATTGAACCACTAAATTACATCTAAGACAATACACGAGTATCAACCCATTTTGAACTCGTAACATATTCATATTTATGAAAAAGACATTCTTTTTTATATAAAAAATTGCATAATATTTGTTTGTCGCCAAAAAAAAACGGTAAAACTAAATGAATATTTCTCGTATTTGTTTTATCATATTCATGTTAGTGGTATGTAGTGTGGCAAAATAGCATATGTTACCCCTAAACAACAATATCATCAAAACCACAATTGTTCTTATTTGTCCCCATGCAATTTTAACTACCTCCTTCCCGTACAATAATATTACCAAACACTCATGTCTTCAATATCAAAGCCCAAAACAAATCGAAAAAAAATAAAATAAAGAAAAATACACTTCATATGACAGCCGTTCTTTTATTATTATGCCTCTGTTTGTTCCATTCATTTGATATGTTTTTCCGGTCTTTTAAATAGTATTCTCAAGTATTGAATTGTATTAAGTTAAATTAAAAGCAATATCTTTTAAGAGAAAAACACAAAATCCACTGACTGATTCTACTACCATTTCACCAGTTTTCCCGTCTTAACTCGGTCGAGTTTACAATACAACAAAAAAAAAAAAGAATTTTACAGTGAAAAGGAAATCTTTTACAAAAAGAAAAATACAAAATGATTCGAAAAAGAAAATTGCCTGCCACAAACAAATGAAATCAAACAAATATTTGCATTTTGTATTTATTCTTATATGCAAATATCTTACTTTATATTTCCACTTTTTCTATATTCTATCGTCTTTACTGAATTGCCTCTATTTTCTTTGCTGTTTTTTTACTTCTATTCTACAATAGAAATAAATGAAAATAATTTCAAGCATTTGTGGTGTGCATTCAGTTGCACATGTACAACCTTTATGATTCCGCGTTACGTCGTCCTTTAAACATAAGTACCTCTATAATGCCATACCAAATAATATGAATAAAATGATGCCGTCTCATTTTATCCACAATTTTTACATAAAAAACAGAAAGAAAATATTAAAAGCCCTTGATAGATCATGTCAATGTGTTCTGTTGGTATCCATTCTTCTGTTTTTCCAATTCATTTTTTTTTCTGTTCATATTCAAATGATTACTAAACAGCTTTTAACATAAATTATGTTTGAAAATCAGAGCACAGCATGATAAAATCAAAAAGAAATTTTATAATAAAAAAAAAACGGAGTGGAAATTAAATTGATTTCCCATAACTGATATTGAAATAGAAACATAAACTCATTCAAATGAAAATATTCGTTATTTTTGATTCACATTAAACTTTTTGGCGGTTTATTAAGGAAATCAAATAAAAATTATTATGCATGATACAATAAATATAAAGTGTAATGGATTCTAATTAACGTATTAATATCCAATTCAATTTTTTGTAATTTATCGTTGAGTATTAGCACACAATATCCAACCAATAAACATTTTAATTTCCATTTTATGATGCGTTAAACGGGAGGCATTTCAAAAGTTCCGCATCATCCCCCCTTTCTCCGAAAGCGGTAACTAATACCATTGCAATTCAATGGTACATTTCAACTACCTGGCAATAATTACTTATAATTAAGATTAAATTTATCGGATATTATAAACTGTTAATTTCTCCATAGCACAATATGCTTATGGTAATTGTATTTAATTAATGAACCACGTGAATATACCACCACCTTTTGATTAGACATATCAAATACAAAATTTTAATGAACCATAAAATTTCATTTATTTCAGGTTTTCATGGGTTCAATGGGTCATTGTTAATATCAAAACATTCCCTATCCCATCACCTCACTAATCGAAACAAATACATTCACAGTTTACATGGAAAATTTTAAACAATTCGAATTTTGTTGTTGTTCAACTTCAGTTACTAATCAACTGTTCTCTCAGATTCATTCACATGTGAGAGTTACTTTATAGGAAAACCAAAAGCAAAAAAAAAAGAAAAATATGTTTTATAAGGGAAACATCTCCCATCTGTTATTCTAATTCTAAACACTTGCCATTTGCCTACAGCATCGAATCGAATAAATTTTCCTTACACTTTGTTGTTTCTGACGCAATGATTTTTCGTGAATCGGTTATATTCATTTGAAGGATCATAGAATAGATTTCCTAACCCTTTGGGGTCAGATTTATTGCAATTTATGGAGTTGTAAATTAGATTTATTCTATCTTTATATACGATATCGTAATATGGCCACAATAATGGCTGTTGCTTTTCACCTCTTTTCGTTCACTCAGTAGTTGATTATTCATTTGATTTCTATGTTTTATATGCTTATATGGCCAACAGAATAATACCAAAAAAAGACAAAGAATTAAATAAATACAAAACACACAACAATTCAAAAGTAAATCACACAAGTTACTAAAATAACCTGAAGGATTACTTGAAACGGGGTTAACATTCTAATTCATAGCACGTGACTGGATTTATCAATATAATTCATATACCACCCAAGTTACAATTGAATTATTTTATTCCATCAGTTGTTTCATCCATTCTATTTCGATTATAACCAGAATATTTTATTTAATTACATTGTTGTTAGAACTTTAATTCATAAAAATGAATAAACCAATTATTCATAAAGGAACTTTGATTCAACACATTCTGAGTATGTTTCCTTCTTATAAGAAAATTCGTGACTATAGTGATAAGCCATTGCTATACCATACACTGATATTATTAGTAAATTGAAAGCAATAATCTTAAGATAACATTAATTATTAAAAAGACTCCATTGAATATTCAGTGACTATTAATTTTCAAATTATAATTTGATTTAATAATCCTTAAGAGTTGTACTTAAACAATTCAACTTAAATAACATTTTGATTACTTTCATCGTTTAAAAGTGCCGACAATATGACTTATAGCCCATAACAATTAAAATACTTGAAATAAAAATTGCAGAAAAATAGAATGAAATTAAGTTTTACCCTTCCCGTAACATAAATGTTTAAAATTATGAAGAGTTAGTAATTATGTTGTTAGTTCTTTTATTCGACATTTACGCAACACAGTGAAGGATAACAAAACAAAAAACAGCAAACGACACTGAAATACTTAATATTCCTGGCACTTAACATGAAGCAGGAAAAACGTGCTCGAGTGCATGAAAACCCCTTAAGACCCTCGGCAAAAATACTGTAAATTGGTGAATAGTCTCTCTATTCATTTCTACCTTTTCAGTTCTGTTTAGGCGCATACATACAACTCACTGTGTCTCATTGAGTACCAAACACTAAATAGCAGTCAAAATTAATATAATTCTATACCAGCATCAGCCCAACATGAAAAATTGATAAAGTGACACATAAAAAAAACCCATCCAGTGTGTTTTAATGTCACCAAAAGCCAAGTTGGTTCTTTATATTGTTTTTTTTTTCTGGCATCACTCGAAAATATTCGTGGCCCCCAGACGTAATGGAAAATAAATCATCATCAACTCTTATTCACGACTTCATTAAATTTAAGTGTGACTGCAATTATCTTCCGTATATGTTTATTTTAACCCAAAACGGTATTTCCTACAGTCAAACATTAATGTACCTCCAGCTCTTATGCATTTTCCTTATCAAATTCAGTTCAAGGCACAAACTGAACCGTTTTTTTTTACACTTTTGCCAAAAAAAGAAGAAAAATTGAAAACATGCAGAACATGGAGAACATTCATTTCCAATAAATTCAATGGGTGATGAATAAATTTTAATAGAAGAGATCCACCACCATCGCCCACCTTAAATGAATATAAAAAGTGTTAAAGGTGTCATAAAAATGTTTAATCCTGGTCGATGGCAATATAATTCATTTCAATTTTCCATTTGTTATCGTATAGTAAAATTAAAGAATCCACACATATCAAGACCTCCTCTGTACCATTCACAGTATAAAGTATTTTGTATTCATTAAAAATTTAACTTGTTGCTATTAACATTTATTACAGTGGTTCATTCGGTTGTTATTTATGATCGAATAAAAATGATGACAATTTTTTTTTTCTGTTTATGTGTATGATGTTTTCTTTTATTTCCTATCATTTTCTTTTAAAAATAAGAAAATTTTATTCATGTGCACCCAAACTATCTAAGAATGTTAAAGACATCCAATCAAATATGTATAAAGTATCCCTCTCGTTCCCAGTCATTTTTATTTTTTCCGGGGTTTTTATCATCATTCTGTTTTGGACGACACAAGTGTTCTTAACACCAAGTTTCTTAACCATTGAGAGTTGGTTCCTAAATTAAATTTTAATCGACCACATTTATTCGGTCTCGGTACTTAAGTGTATTCCATGAAATGGTTAAACACCAAGGCGGTGAACAAAATAACATACACACAGACAACCCACAATCAACATTCAAATGCAAAATAACGTTTAAGATGAGAGAGTTCTTTAGAAGAAGTCATGATTATCTTAAAATGAGTATTCTTTATGATTCTATTCCAATCGTATATTCCATCGTTATACATCCTTCGTTCAATCCCACAATATTAAAAAGAAAATGAATATTGTCAGTGGAAAACGTGGCAAATGAATTTATAAAAATGTACAACGTTTTATGATGCAATTGCATTGCTCATATGAAGGAGATGAAGTAAAGTGCATTAAACAAACAAAATCATAAATGATTGATAATATGCAATGTAACTCATATAAGACTCGTATATATCATCAATAAGTCTGGAGAGTTTTAGCAGTCACTTGAAACATTTTCCCATTGAATTCTTTGCAATAAAAAAAAATATAAAATCCTCTACGCTCCGTTAAAACTCTTGTGCACGATGATAACTGATAACACCAATTGTAAATAGAATGTTTATATTGTATCCGTAAGTCAAGTACTCTGTTAGTCATTTTGAATATTTTATTTGTAAATATTTAAAATTATCTGCGAGTGAATGGTAACAGAAAACAAGGGGGTTATTATTATTCCTGATATCATTCAATGGCGACAGAATAGCACATGACTGATATCCATCAACCAAATATCGTGTGCATTTCAACCGTATAATCCATAAATACGGAATCATAAAATATCATTTCATTTTCCAATATTCGCATTATTAAACTTCCACCATTCGCAACCTTCGACATTCATACAAATTGTGATAATTTTATTCCTGTTGTTTGAATGTTTTGAGCTTAATTTTTCTATAATTCACCCATTAAAATAATATGGAAATGAAAATTTTATGGATATGTTCACTCAAAGTGTTACGAAATACCAAGATAAGTTACCATAAAACATATTGGGATTAAATTTATTACACTTTCCCATATTAAATCAATCAATAAAGAAACAAAAAATTGTTCATATTATGGTGATTTCATTTCGTTTTTTTTTTCTTTTTTATTTGTTTTAACCCCCACATAAATTTGGTCATATATTCATGAAATTTTATTTGAATGCCATTGAAAAGTGGTATCATTGAATTTTAAAACAAAAAATAAACATAAAAACTGGATAAAACATTGAAACATGATTGTCTTAATCGTTTAATATTGAAAAGTCAAAGTAACATTCTTTTTATTGATTCACCTATTCAGTAATTTAATTTCCCAAAGGAGAGAACAAGAACAAGATTCTAGAATGTAGAACCACCACAATCCCTTTTCGTAACCATCGAAGAATAAAATGTCACGAACCAATAAGACACTTGAGTAGTAAAGGAGTTTTTTTATTTTGCTTTTCTTTAACTTAGTAACTGGTTTTAAACGACAGTAAGTTCCTTATCATTTTTTATTTATTGTCCTCTCTCCCCTTTAACTAAACTGTATGAGCTGCCCAATAAATTTTCCAAGTGTTGATGAAAATTTCATGTGGAAGTAAATCGGTAGACTACTCCATCTCCAACATATGGAAAACTCATCCATATCGAATAGACAAACTGGTGAACGAATATTTCATGTGTTTTCTGTTTTGTTTCTGCTACTTTTTTCTCTTATTCTTGAAAAGACAACTGTCTTCCGAATGGAATATATAAAAGAGTTTTTAAGTGAATTTTGAACGTGTGTATGTACCAAGGTATTGGTATCACTTTTGTGAAAAGGGTAACATGAAAATAGCAACAGCACAAGTGACGGAAGGTGAATTTCTTTTTTATTTCTTGCGTTCATTTCAATGCCATACATGAAATCTAAACAGTAAATTCAACAAGATATACACACATTTAATTCGCGTATTGAAATTATTTCTATTTTGGATTACGTTTTACATTTGGACCCTTTAGATTCAGTGTCTCACCCTTTCAACGATGCTCTCTCATCTCAGTATCATCTCATGTGAAAGATTTATTTATTCTATTCAATATGAGGCAATATCACATATACACCAATTGGTGATACCACTCAGCATGTGCTGAATATGTTGCACATCTTCTATTACACACGTATTCCCTTACACAGATGATTCATTTAAGAAACTGTTATGCGTGTATACCATATTAAAGAACACCAAATGAAAATAAAAATCAAGAAGAAATTCGTTATATTCTTACCAAAATGGGAAACATTTTCTCTGATATTAAATTTTCATTGGAAAAACGAATAAATTACAATGAAAATAGTTAAACGAACCAACGAACGTTTTACTTCAATGTTCCACATTCAAAAAGAAAAAAATTATTCTTAGAATACAAAAGATTCAAAAGAAACATTATGAGATACAAATTATGATTTTCCATTCTTATCATCTCAGTTACAAATTGAACTAATACCAAACGTTTGTTCCTTTTGGCTTCAATTAAGATTTTCTAATTTTCTCTGTTACTTTTTCGGATTTTAGTTAAATAAACTTCAATGTACAGAGTTCACCAACGAAAGAAAATTTACTATCCACTCTCAAAATTAGAGATATACGGAACACAAAATGAGAAAACATATTGAAGATATGAATCCTAAGTTTTCCTTTACATCCCCAGAAAAAAAAAAAAGAACTGAAATTTCAACTATCATCTGGTTGAAATGAAACTTTCATTTCTTGTTCATTTCAATTATTCTGGTTAGGCGTTTATTACTTGCATTTCAACACTCTCTGTACTTTATCCGACCACATAAAAAATTCAACATAATAGTAATCTCGTGTTGCTTTCATTAACGTTATTCTTTTCAACTTTTACTTTTTTTCTTTGTTTTTTATTAGATCAATTTGCTTCTTTCATTTGTTTAGTAATTTTAGTTTTTTTTTTTATTCAACTAAAAGACATTGATATTACCCAACCTTTCTTTCTTTTACCCCCACAATATATTTGACTTATGCTCCCACATATTTTGTATTATTTTTCTCATTTCTGAATTGTATACAATATGTAATATGAAAATGATGTATATGCATCCGTTCCCATATCTAAAAGGCGATTAGAATTTGCTTTTTAGTGAATTACTAAAGTAATCCATATAAAAGCATAAATGTGATACCCATTACTATTACCATATAACATTTTTCTAGAATTATATCCTATTTTGTTTCATTTTTGTTTCATACCAGTGTTCAGATATCCACATAGAAAAGATGAAATGATGAAAGTTTATCACGTATAAAGTAATTTTTTTCAATATTGGAATTTTTTTTCCGTTCATGCATCACCATTTCCTCCCTACGTCTTATCACTAAGTTACCCTCTATTTTGTAACATATTCTCTTTTTTTTTTCTTAATATTTCTTTTTTGTGCTCGATTACGTTCACAATGTATATAATAATATTATAGTGAGATGTTATTTAATATTGTACCAACATACACATGAGTACTAAAAGCCAGATTAGAAGATTACATCGATGTAATATGAAGGAAACTTAAGAATCACCTTCGTTCATTCTTTTCGCAGCCAAATCCTTTTCAATTTCACCTTTTTAAAATCATTTTCCGCAATCAACTAAAATACTAACTAATTTCCCCAATTCTTTTCCACTTAGTTTGAGTGTTTCATCTAATCTCTCAATATATTGGAAAAGATTAAAAACTTTCATTAAATTGATTGCACATTTATTTGGCCAATATGGAATTAAACGAGTGCACTAAAATAGCCAATACGTTGACCATAATTGAGACATAAGAAAACTTAATATTTAATACTCTTAGATCATTTTGCCAGCTGCCAAAGATATAAAATGACCATACACTAAGCAATTCTTATCAAATATATGAAACACATTCTACGTTCTTTAGTCTCTTAAAATATTTAAATGTAAATAAAAATGGCAATATCGTGAATGAATTCAAAATATTACATTTGTTTTAGTTGATTCTGTAAATTTTTTATTATTATTTCTTTTTGGCTTCTAGTTTGATTACACCACATTGCAACATAATAAAAATGTTTTTTCTTGCACACACGACCCCTTATGAATTGATTTAAAACCATTTTTAGAGAGAGGTAAGCACCCACAACAACTGTATCAAATTTCATTCAGTAGTTTGAACTATAACTTTGAAATGAACTAAGAAAAGTAAGAAAGGATACTGTCGACAGCCACCCATTCTATAGTATGATCCGTATCCTTGCTATTTTTTTTTTATAGGAAAACGAAAAGTTATTAAAGGAAAAGGTAGTTTGAAACACAAGTGTATTTTGTTAACATGTGAACACAAAGGCAGTGAAACAGTAGTGATAAAACTCATCCCTAATAGAATTAAATTTACACCCATCCACCTATCTATTGACCAATTTAAATTCTTGTCTTTTTAACTCAAGGCTATTTCAGAAACAGAAAATATTGGAATTGTTTAACAGTAAAAGATGAATTGTATCTTTCATCGGGGGGGTTGCCAAAACTTATTTCTATCAGCAGTACAAGTAGATAGAAAATTAGAAAACTGTGAAATGAGATGGAAATCCAAACGGAATATATTTCTTATAAGATTTTTGTTTTATTTTATGTGTTGATTTCGATCTATGGTGAATCATTTAAAATCAATACTCATCTGTTATTTATTAGAATAAACATATACAATGAAACATTTGAGCAACTTGTACCATACTAAGAACAAAATATTTTCTTATAATTTTTGATCAACGGATTGAACTCCATTTTGGCCCATAAATATGTAACCATTCCCTTCATAGTATCCGATATACCCTTAGACAGTTTTATGTGGTTTCTCGAAAATATTTAATGTTACTGCAGTGTAGTTTATCACGTAAATTGTATCTAATTCAGTTGGTTCTTCATACACGACTATAAAAATTCAACTATGGATACCATATTTTCCACGATATATACACTCTGGATACATTCAATACTCTGTGTCTGATAGTAAAAAGTGTCTTTGATTCTGTTTCGTTTATATTTCATTTTTGCTTTTTTTTTGCTACTGTTATGGTTCATTCCATTATGTACGTTATAGAAAAACGGAAAAACAAATGCGGTAACATGAATTTAAGGAAGTTGTAAATCCTTAGCTCTATTCTAACTCATAAAATTTCAACCACATACATTCATACAGTTGATATTCTTAAGGAGGGAGATGCGATATGAAGTACGACACAACCTGTGGGGTTGCAAAAGGCCAAACCAAAAGGATTTGTTTTATGTACAGCAACAGTGCTCGCTAACAACAACAAATTACTTATAACAATTTATTTTGTAACACTACCAATCACATTTTTTAAGATTTCGATTTTCTTCAGTCACAGTTTTATTCATACACTGGTAATATTGATGACCAAAAGATCTATGGGATTTTCATCTGAGACGGTTTTTATACTTTTCCTTCTGAAATGAAATTTTCTTCATTTTTTTTCTTCTCATTTTAAGATTGAATTTAATGATAAATATACAGGTAAATTGGCTACAGGTCTTTCAACTAACAAATATTTCGTTTTGGTGTTTTTATTGATCATTAACTGTTGCAATGTGCCTCAATATCATTGTATTTCTAGCCCAATAGAATCTCTTAATGTGTTTCGTTGTGAAATGTCCCCATAAAAATCGTCAGAAATGATAAAATATTATACTCCATAGAGAGACACCGGTTATTAAACATAAGACATGGATCTTGTAAATTACCAACAAAATTAATTTCAGTCATTCCAAATACATTTTATTTCAATTAGCCCCATCGTAATGAAAATATTTTATTCGATTTTTCTGGATTATATCACCTCAAAATATAAATAAAATAATATTAATAATACATTTCACTGGAGGTACTCTAACCACCTGAATGATAAAAACCGTGTATTTTGTTATTAAACCATTCAATATCTTTCCATAATCCAAACTCAAAAAAAGTACATTAGATATTTGATTATATTCATTGCGTATATATTCGATATTAAAAATTTTTTATTCGTATACAATGAATATCTTCATCGGAATCCATAAAAACCAGCCAGAAAATAATAGAACAATAATTCTCCATTTATTCATTTTGTCCAAAAGACCAATATCGTTGTTTCATCTCATTTTTATCTGCTATCAACAAAGAAACAGTCAAATGTAAAATCCACGAAATTAGTTTTGATATAATAAAAGTGAAGCCGCTGAACTTATTTCAATCTATTAAGTTTTCTATCACACCTTGATTACCACTCAGAACTCAGAAATGATTATATTATTATACCTTGAATATTATAATAAACTTTTTGTTCTCTCGTTTTCTTCACCATCAGAGGGGAGCAAGAACAAAAAAAAGGAAATAAAATTTTCGTGTATTATTTCTCTTTTTGTTTCATAACCACCATAAATGACTTTTCATACTCGAAATGATCTTATGAAAACCATAACAATGTAAGTACCACTCCACCATGATACCAATTACCAAAACCAAGTGATCCACGTATTGAAGACTATAAACGACTGAATCGATATATTCGTGTACTCGAAATGATGATGTTTTACTGCATTTTCAACGTGAATTATTATTTGTAACCGACCAATTTATAGGCGTCGTGAGTGACTCCATTGCATGGACCAAAAACACTCTAATGGAATGCACACGCGAGTAAGAGAAAATTTCAAAATTGTTTTCAACGTGTCTTCAGTATGACAATTTTCTCAAAAACGCAATTCACGAATGACATTACAGAATTCTATTTTATTCTTTTTTATTTCTTTTCTCTTGAAGGTAACCGTCAGTGAAAGATGAATACAATATAACATTCTTTCGTTAAAAAGACAAAAACACATTATATGCCAAACATATTTACGTTGTAATCACATTAAGGATGCAAAATCATATTCCCAATGGAATTGCAAAAAAAAAAAATAAACGAAACGAAATCATACGTACTTTCAGCGCGAAAAAGAGAAAGACTTTCACCGAAAGGAAAACGCAATGAAACAAGTCATTGACGATATTATTATGTTGCGTGTGTGTCAATAATATTGTGTTATATTTTTCATCTTATTATAGCCCATCTATTTGGAGGGCCAAAATGAAGAAAAGTCGACCGTGTGTTCATGTTTGCATTATTTTATGACTTTAAGAATGAACAAGTTAAGTTCCAACATCGAACATAATAAGGAAGTTGAAGTGATGATAAAAATGTACCTTTTCATTTTCATAACATGTACACTTTACTTTTCTTTACTTTTTTTTTATTTCTTGTTATGCTTTCCATTTATACAATCTTTTGTTACCATTCTCTATGACTCTCCTGTAGAGCATTTTCATGGTGGATATCATTGTACTGTTATTTTGCTTTTATTTTACTTTTTTTTTGCAATTGCACAATGTTCCAGATAGTAAGTGAATACATAAAATATTTACATTTTCGTTTTTAGTGATTAAATGGTAAAAAATTCATGGGTATTGCATCTTAATAATTAATGCCAAATATAAGAGAATGGCAAAATATGAATGTTCAATGGTAACATTTTCCACTGATTCCAAATAAAAACAGTAAAATAATTGAATTTCTTACTCTTATCATTTCGTTTGCACTCATACAATATACAGCCAACAACTGTAAAGTAAAACTGTGATTCAGCTCTTTTTCTTTTACACAAAAAAAAAACAATCTTTTTTCTTTCGAAAATCAAATAATTATAAGAAATTATGACTCATTTGTAAACAATAAATTTTCAGATTTAATTTTGGCAAAAACGAGTAAAACATACACAACAAAAAAACAACAACATCCGAAGATTCTTAAGAAGTTTTAACTGTCTTCTGGTTCACAGTTCTTAAATATTTTCCGTTGGTTTTTTTTTTCTTCTCAGTGTCTTTGACTCATCTAAATTTTCATTTAAACTTTGTACCATCAGTTCTAATTTTCCATACAATTTTATCATCAGCAGCTCTCTTTTCATTTAAATACTGCGATGATTTTCTGTTTCTATTTGGCTTTTTCTACTGTTTGCTATATTATTATGAAGCCAATTCACATGAATGTATGCTATTACATATAATTATGTAGGTATATGCATAAAATGTAAATTATTTGTATGACGTTATCACATTATGTCTCCTATTTTCTAAGCACTTTATATTTCGACGTGGTGTTAAATTAAACGCGCGCGCGATTTTCTTTTACCATAATATCATAAAGAGAAAAAAAAACACATTACCAATTCAATGGGTATTAAAATAATATAGAGGAAATAAGAACGCTCACTATATAACAAGAGGGCAAAAGAATAATATCTGAATAGCATTATTATACTCCTATTCTATATGATGTGAGGGTTTTTTTTTTGGTACAGTTATTTAATAAGACATCATATAATTCATTATAATGATGTCATTAAACGAACATATCCTATTACAAAAACATATACTCAATTACACTCTAAGTGCCATTTTACTACGAAAGAATATACACCATTGAATGAAGTATTTTAATTGTATGATGCGTACCAACCAACCAACCATCCAAAAAAAATAAAACTCAACTGAATATGAGGAGAAATTGGCAGTTATTTTCCATTTTCCAGCCCGTACACTTATGAATTTTTGATAAATATTACCCACTTTACACTACATCAGTTGAAATTAAACTAATAAATGCCAAGAGACATTTATAGTTAATTACGTCTAATAAATACCATGTCTAACTGTTCACTAAAATCAATTATGCATTTGATAAAAGCATTCAACCAGTTAAACACTTGAATGTTTCATATCTTTCCTTTATTTCCTTCATACCACCAATAAGCTATCAAATACTATCATCATCTGTGTATTATAAAACCGTTTTGTTCCACAAGAAAATTCATACCTGGGAGAATTCCACAAACAACAACAACAACAACAAAATTACATACACACATACCGAAACTTCTGATTTATGATTTTCATGAAATTCATTAGGAAAATTCCGTTAAAAAAGTTTTCTTATGACTGCATACAAATAAATATAAAATACACACCTTGCACATTCATGCTAAAGTCATCTTTGATCATTAATCATTCCGGTAAGTTAAGACAAAATTTCTTTTCTTTTTTTACACCGTTCCTTAACTTCTTTTGGTCGATCTAAAACCTGGTTCATTTCAAACGGTTCGTTCTACTCCTTTTTTTTCCATATTTAAACTCAAGGTTTCTTTATTAGATTTGCACATATGCGATATGTTCAAAGTTTTACTGTATTTTTGGTAGTTTTTTTTTACTCTTCAAAATACTCCGCCACCTCTAGATCCTTATACTTTCTTGTTTTTTTTTTCGCTTGCATTAATGTCAAAAAAGGTTTCAGTTACCGGAAAACGTGGTCTACGATGAATCAAGAGTTACAGAAATAAGGAATTGTGTTTTTGTAAACTTCAGGAGCAATACAACACAGCAAAAATATAAAGACAAGAAACTCCTGGAACGGAATACGATGTAAACGTGCCATATTTCATAGACAATTTGAAAATTTAAACCAATCCTGGTTAGCAATGAAATATAAAATGAAATACAGCATAAAGAAAACGAATTAGCTCTGGAACAATTTTTTTTTTGTTCTCTCAATCTCTTTTTCGGCTTATTTTAAGGGTTGAATTCACGTCAGACATTTTAATTTTTATTCACGGTTTTCATTCTTAATTTTAAAAACAATAAAAAAAACTACGATGAATTTCAACATATTTTTTCTATGTGCAATACTAAGAGGTAAATGCAAAAATTGTTTGACGAACAAGTTTACCGCAAATATTTTCCATACCAAAACAGTCATGAAATAAAAAAGTAAAGAAAAGAATATTCAAATATATAGAAATCAGTGGAAATCTTTTATGAAAAGTTCAATGCAAGGATGAGAATAGAGTTAAGAAATGTATTCAATGCCATATCATTCCACACGATAATACAAAATGAACATGAGAAATATTCTCAGTAGAATATCACTATTTGAAGAAATAAGAAGAGATTTTCTTTAATTCGGTTTGAATACTTTCACCGCAATTATTTATGTATTACTTCTTACCGGTAAAAGTTAGAGCACATTGAGTGAATATTCTTTTTTTTATGTTTTCACTTACAAATTCACATGGAAGAAAAGTTTCATAAACAGTCAGTATTTCTTTTTATTATTCAGTTTTTTTAGGTGCTCAGTGATTCTAGTTTTCCATTTTCGTGGTTGTGAAAATGCCGCACTGAATGGGCGGTTTTCTTTCTCTATTTTTTTTTGTATTGAAACGTGTATACACTTTTCTGGTATTTAAATTGAAAATACCAAAATGGCAAAAAAACATAGTAAAAGAATATTGAAAAAAGGAATTTCACACGAAAAAGCAATGGTACTTCAGTCACATTCACTATTAGGTGGCATAACACCAATTGAATAGAAAAGAAATTAGAAAGATGATTTCAAAGAATCAGAAGAGAAATAGTTTGACTCAGCACTCAAATGAAAATCTTATTAAAGTTTATATCGAGTCTCAATTAGATGGTTCAATGGCTAAAAAACATTTCACAATAATAATAGAACTAAAAACTTCTAAAAAACTACTAAAAATGTGAATTTAAACTTTTCATTTTAGGTAACTGAATTAGATATTACAAGTGTGTTTTGCGTTTACCCAACTCAATGAGACTTTTATTCAATTATTTATAATTTAATGTTTAATCATAGTGTTCTATTGGAATGGCTGAAAATAAAGATAAATTGAACCAGATAATGAATATAAATTACATTTCAAACGCCTGAGAACGCGTTCCAACAGTGTACCAACAGCCAAATACAAAGGAAAAATATTCAGACATTTTAGTGTGAATTGTATAATTTTGAAATGAATTTAGCTGACCGTCCTATTTGAATTATAAAACAAAAAAAAGCACACAAATATCTCACAGTGAAAGAAAATTCCTTGTTTTTCCCCGAAAAAAAAGTAGTACTAAACTAGAAAAGTATGGTGTGGGTGGACATCACAATTCGGAAAAGCAGCAAAGGAATAAAAAACAAAATTATTTGAAATGAGAAAAAGGGCAAATTATTTTGTGTATGCAAAACACGTTTCGATTTTATATTAACACTTGTACCACTGAATGTGAATAGCAAAAACGAAAAGCGAAGAAAAAAAATAGAAATTCAACAGAAAGAAACGAAGAAAAATGTCATTTTCACAACTAACAATGGCATCTCATGCTTTTGCATAACAGTTTGTCATGAGTTCAACTCTAAAGAAGTAAATACGATAAAATAAGACGAAACGAATAGAAAAAAAGAACAAAAATTTTTAAAGATGTAGTCACCTTCAAGCAATCAATATGATTCGTACATATCTTAATGCACGTACCATTCTCTTATTCTGCCATCTGAGCTAAAACACCCAAACGACTTCACCATTATCGAATTCGATAGAGAAAAATTGTCAAGTTTTCCTCTAGGTTTTTCCTATTCCCACCCTCCAATCTCTTTCTTCGGAACATTCTCAATGAAAGACGAAAAAAGAATTACAGTAAAGCCAATGAAATGAAAAAAAATGTAAAACTTTATGTAGATTAAATAAAGAATCGTTCGATGCGCAACAATGAAGCAAAACCCCGGCTAGTTTTCCTTGATGCATTTAACGATATCCACACAACGAATGTATGAAATCCAAGGAAAAAAGCAACAAAACTCTAGAAACTTGTACAATTCCTTCTTTTTGGTATTTTATTATTCGTTTTGACTTCCGAAAACGCTTATTTACTAGATATTCTGAATTATTTTCTATTTTTTTTGCTGCTTTCAATTCGATAAATGTAATTCAACTTCTCATCATTTGCTGTGAATATTTTGCATGTTTTCAACTTTATCAAACACCCCCCATCCACAATAAAACCTTCAGAACCTTTAGATTTTAGATTTCTTTCTGTTATAGTTTAATACTATATAGTTAATGGCGAACATTATAAGTTATACAATCNTCTGTTATAGTTTAATACTATATAGTTAATGGAGAACATTATAAGTTATGCAATCCAGAAACGAATCATACAACATATTTAGTCTCAATATAACATTAAATATAATTTAGGAAATTGAGAGTTGAATGTAATCAAACATAAAAAAGAAATATTCAAAACGATATTGCTTGAATATACAAAAACGAAATAGGGAACTAAAAAACATGTCATGAATGCGGAAAATTTGCTATCCAACATGCACATTAGCATACAATCATGTCGTTTGTGGTCTGAAATATCCTTCATTCTTTTTGCATGATTTTCCACCATATCAGTATAACATACACATGTATTTTGAGTCTTCTATTGAATTTGAATAGTGTTAAAATAGGCGATTGTAATAAAAAATTATTAGTTAAAAAGGAACTGTTTATGAGAGTCGATCAACAGGAAATCATTTTATTATTTGTTCGCAAAAGAAAAACTCTAAAAGAATGAAAACTCAATTGAATACCACATAGAAGAAGCAGCTGATGGTACAAAAAAAAACAGAAATCATTTCAATGAAATATATTTATNTTCAATCTGTACATGTGAAGCCATTAAACCTATTAGTAATATAAAATAATATAAAATTTGTAATTTGTTTTTTGGCTTACCTCCATCGGTTGTGGTGTCGGTTTTGGTGACGGTGTNTCGCAAAAGAAAAACTCTAAAAGAATGAAAACTCAATTGAATACCACATAGAAGAAGCAGCTGATGGTACAAAAAAAAACAGAAATCATTTCAATGAAATATATTTATTGAAGGCAATAATAGTGTATGACGGAGTGGGTGGTATTAAGGGAATTGTTATTCATTACGTGGGTGCGTTTGAAGTCTCTCTTCATGCAAATCACAATAGAACTCTCGAGCACACTCGAAAAAAGAAAACGATTACAGAAAAACTATCTAAGAAAAACTTGGAAATTTTATTACTCTACTTTGGCACAAGGTGAAATTAATCATGAATTTATGTAACTTATCTGATTTTCTTCTACAGCAGCAGTTTACTGCTCTCTATTCGCAATGAACAAAAGACAAAGGAAGTCGTCTACATTAAACATATAACTGGAAAATATGAAAGGCTTAGTTTCAATACGATTCACTTCCAGTTGGATAATAAGTGAACAAACAGAAAAATCCATAGATTGAAAGTTATTATAATTCCATATTGTATTACTACCGTATTATACAATGATAAATATTTTTTCTTCTATAGGAAAATAGGAAAATATTCCTTCATTTTAACATTTTCTGAATAGCATCGAAAACATATTTAATACATTTGCATACATATGTAGAATGAAAATATTCAATATAAACCTTATGCGACCTTACAATATTCATTTAAATGTAAAATAGCATATTATAATCATAACAATATCATAAACAAAATAAATATTATTATCTGCATTAAAGACACAATTTTTTTAAATAAAATATGCATTATGTAAAGTGTACACAAATAAAAACGTGGTAGTCCAATGCCATCCAAAATAAGCATTGCCTTCAAATGAAGGAACGATATGAAAGAGTTCATGAAAATTATTTCTTGTATCACCGCAAGGGGTAACATTTTGGTACACCTTAAGGATTATATTTATTGCATTTTGCCTTTATTTTTTTCTTTGCCTCTACCATTTCCTTCTATTAATTTTTTGTTTCTCTGGTTACTCTCACTCTCTGTGTATCTCTTCCACGATAGAATCAACACTCGGTTCTTATAAAACAAAATTTGTAATGGTTTACAATTTACATATTAAAATGTAATAGGAAACACTAAGGAAACCCCTTTCAACCTCTTACGAATCTCTTCACATAACTAATCGAATTGAACCTCAGATGTTACAACGTAAGAAATAACGCATTTCCCAAAAACCAAAGAAGAAACGAGTTCAACTTTCTTTTTTTATCTTCTATCTAACTCTATTTGGTTATATAATTATTACGCACATGTTCATTTCAATTTAATTTTTTTTTTCACCTTTTTTTTTTTGGAGAAAAACCATCTTAATTCTTTTATTTTCTTTAAAATGAAAGAAATGTATCTGGTGATGCCATCTAGCTAATATTATGAAGTAATGAAGAGGCCAACAACACCTGTGTATTGATATAAATTAGAATTTAAATAGTCATCTAGTTAGTTTAGAGATTTTTTTTTGTACAAAAGGTATTCATTATACTGCAGAATTCAACATACACTTGATTATAAACAATAATAACAGTTTGTTATTAATAAACATTAAAGACTCTACTGCATCTCCTCTACTGCATATTGTTATAAAAGACATAATTATGCATTATTGAATTTATAAAGCTCTCATATTCACTTGCATATAATTTTTTGTCTTCAATTTCACTCTCTCTCTCTCTCTCAAATACTTTATGTCACACATAGTAATAATGTAAGACTTCAATTGTGGTAAAGTGTAAATTCACAGTTGATTAAAGACCTTCGGTTCATTCAATATATCGGAAACAGTATAAAGTTGAATAAAGTTCATTTCACTAGTTATGCTTTTCCATTTTTTCTTTATTGTTGCCATTCACAACATAGTCCTTGTGTTCTACTTACTCTATATTTATATGAGGGGCCATTATAAAACATTATACATTCGAAATTGGTTTTCAGAATTCTGTTAATGGTATTTTTATACACTATACGTATACAATATGTAAGGTGGGTTCTGTATTTTATATCAATTTCTATATAAAATATCACATCGATTTTC
The DNA here is from genome assembly GCA_001014335.1 of Coboldia fuscipes. Lineage (NCBI taxonomy): Eukaryota > Metazoa > Arthropoda > Insecta > Diptera > Scatopsidae > Coboldia > Coboldia fuscipes. Next base: position 54,900 of record JXOR01000152.1, on the reverse strand, counting down.
CAATACTTTTCCGGCGCCGTACGCAAATATGTATAGCAAATTGACGCGACGGTTTGGCGCCTAAAAATGAAAAAGGGAATTCATGTCTTCATGTTCATATAGTTAGTTATCAACGTTGTACGGAAAAATTGGAACAACAACTGAATGGCTAGCCAATTCTTAACAATTTAACTGTTAGTGGCTCCATGTTGCAAATCTTTCGTGCTTTTTTTTTTGTTTTTAATTCCGCGTTGCTCCTATGCTTGTTTTTTACATTCATTTTAACAGAACCTCGGTGATACCTCTAATTAAATGAAAATTAAATTATTTTTTGTTATATAATTTATGTTATCCCGTTGTACAAGAATTAAGTAATAGGTAGATTGTTTGAAGTGAATTAAACATACAGTGCACAACATAAATGTGAAACATAAAAACACACGTCCATATAGTTTTATGCAATTGTATAACATTCATTATAAGTTTGAATTAAATTTGTAATTTTTTCTGTTACAAGGGGATGCGATATGAATTTACAAGTTGCCGTTGGTAATCGAATATAAACGAAAATTCAGAGTCGCCAGTAAGTGTTAGTCATCTGGCTGTGTGGTGTACTCGTTATTTTTGTGGGGGAGAGCCACCAAATGGCACAGACACACGCCAACTAGAAATACTAACAATCAGGTGATGACGAAAGCTTCTTTGTCTTCATTCTCATCGTAACACAATCTGATTTACTTTTATTTTATTTTATAATCTTATTTAACGAATATAACTGAAATTGATGATTGTAAGATAACACATCATCTTGATTCAATTTCTTTCACCTTCAAGGATTTTCCATCTTTTGTTTTCCGGGCTACTTTTGATAAACGAAATTCTATTTTACTTTTATTCTTTTGCGGGAAAAAGTAAATTTTAAGAAAATATTATTCAAAGGAAATTGAATTACCGGTAAAGCAGTTTTCAACTGATTAAAATAAACTAATCAATGATTGTTGACTGGAATATGGAACTTTCGTATCAACTTTAATTCAATTTAATTAAACAATTTCATTTTAATCAATTTTATCGAATTAAATTGTTTTCATTGAATTTTTCATTCAAAATAAATTGTAATTAGTCATCAGAACTATGACTAATTCTCTTATTTGTGTTATTTTAAATCCCAACCAACAATTGATTAAACAAAATAATAAATTTTCTGTGTTCAATTAACCAAACCAAATTGAGTAAATTATGTCTTAATCAATATGTAAAGCAAAGCAAAAAAAAAACCAAGCAATTCTTATCTAAGTGAAGAAGGGAAATAAGAAATAAAACCAATTTAGTGACTAAAATGAATTTCACCAGCTGAAAGATAATCAAATTGTCACTGTCGTTTTTATGGCATAATATTTTCCAACTAATTTGATGTTATTACATGTTCGTCTCCACCATCATACATACACCACACAACAACTGATATCCATCACACACTCTACGTAGTAAAAATTCATCTGATTCATCCTTTCGATCAAAACATACTCACAGAAAATTATGAAAAACCGACTGAGAAAACAGAATTTTCCGTTTAACTATAACGGTGGGCCGGCCACCACTCTTCATTTATTGAACCCAATCAATTCTTAATTAGTTAAAGGATGTTCCTTCCATTTTATACAATTTATTCTCTATTTATTTCATCAGTGTTAGTATACACATATTGTCTATATGTGACCAATTGGCAATATAAAGAAAAATAATTTATTGGTTAGTGTCCAACGTGATTTTAGTATCGTTAGTTTATGTGGTATAATTTATTTCTAGCTTTATGTTGGCGACTCTATGCTACAATTCCGAATAAAATTCCAAAGGGAAAACGGTATGTATCTGTACCAATTCATAATACAACATAGTGTTGCATAATGAGCCATATCGCCTTTAATAAATCCTAATTTTTTTTTCTTCTATCATCTTCTTCTATTACACTGTACTCCTACATAATATTGGATACATAAAGATTTTGAACTGTGTACTTGCTCTCTAAGTGTAATAAAATTAAATCCAATGGATATGACGCAATGGTTACTTAGCAGAACGTTGATGGTATATTTCGTTAGGAAGAAAGAAAATTTTAGTGAAAAGGAACCACGGTTTTATGACTTTCTTTCCATCTCATCGTATCACTAAACTGAAATCCACAATTGTCAACCCATAGAGTGGCAGGGGAAGGGGGGGNCTCTAAGTGTAATAAAATTAAATCCAATGGATATGACGCAATGGTTACTTAGCAGAACGTTGATGGTATATTTCGTTAGGAAGAAAGAAAATTTTAGTGAAAAGGAACCACGGTTTTATGACTTTCTTTCCATCTCATCGTATCACTAAACTGAAATCCACAATTGTCAACCCATAGAGTGGCAGGGTAAGGGGAGTACATGCTTAGAAGTTAAGTAGTTTAGCTGGTATTGCAATTTTATTACCATCACACGGTCACCAAGATATGAAGGAATGAACCAAATGAATCTTAACATCCTGACACGAGCTAAAAGTATCAAAAATCTAACTTTTCTAAATGCTTACACAGGTCAACTATAATACTCTAAATGTATCCCAAACAATTTTCATCGACTAAATAGAATTTGATTTACGATTAAAGTGATTTTATGATGTTCGTTTCCACTAAACCAAATGATGTGTACCTTATACACAACACTATGATAGTGTCAATCAGTTGAATATTATGTAATCCATATTAAAGACGTGGTCAATTCTTTCATATCATACCACATAACATCACCAATTTGTTTCATTTTGAACTAGATGGAAAATCGTTGACTCTAATAAGTGCAATTTTATTAACAAATTTATTTGATTTACTTATTAAATTACTATTTTAGTGTTAGACTTCAGTGAAGAAAATAAAGAAAAAAAAATAAACTTTTCTTATTTTTATTTATAGAAAAACCACAGACAAACAAAAGGGCAATCTAATGAAATCGTAAACCATCAAAACGAAGGGAGGTTTTTAGAGGTGTCCAACGATATTGCATAACACAAAATACAACTCAATCTAATGGAATACGATAAAACTGTAGTAAAATAGAATCCCTCATATAATAGAGAACTATAGGAACTACAAAAATAAGAAAGACCTATACAAGAGAGTATTAACTGTCGTAATGTTTTTATTTTTATGTATAACTGCATTAGAAGTAGCTGGAAGCTTTGTACCACGGATTATGGGACAATATAAGAATATTGTTTGTTTCTATTTTCAATTTAAGAACCGGTGGTATTGCCGTTATTTGTAATCCGTAAAACAGTGACAATGAACAAAAGTTATCTAACATGAACCGATGTAGTAAATGACGGTAATCAAAGGTGTTTTTATGCTAAAGCTAATTTTCTTATCCCCGTAACAATCAATAACAATCCATGCTAGATTGAACTTAGCCATAATACTTGGTGGTCATTTAAACTCTACTAGTATCGGTTTTCAAAATGGAAATTCCAACATCTCTAGACGATTCTTTACCTTATTCATTATATAATCCAGAAAATTCAATTTTCTCATGTCCGAAAACATAAAAATGTTTTTATTTTCCTATAGTAAAGTTCGCGTCTATATACAGTACACAATTGTTCTGGACTCTTGGTAGTGCCAATTATAATCGGGGACAACAAGAAATTTTCATTCTTTTCAGTAAAATTTTTGTCATCATCTTACAATTCAACTAGGAATTGTCTTGCAATTGAATTGAATAAAGAAAATATTTATTTTTCTCCTTTTTAGCTTTCAGGTTCATGTGGTCGGTAACAAACAAAAATGGTTGAACCACAAACGAATACCAGAAAACCCATTTGGTATAATAGAAAAGCCAGTAAATATTGGTATTTCAAAAGTACAGTAAAATAGGAAAAGATATAAATTACCTTTCCTATATGTGAATCAACTATGTATAACCACTGAATAAAGTTGAATTTCATTTTACGAAAGCATCTCTCTCTTACTCCCACAATTGCCTGTGTCAGTATAACAAGAATGGCCCAACAGAAAATGAAACGAATTGTTCAAAGGTGGTAAAAGATGGAAAATAATGTACAACACTTTTAGTAAATTAGGCAACTTACGAGGATATCCTCCCTCTTTCAATAATTGGATTGTTCGTGCATTAATCTAATCTTAGCAACATTATACCATGAAATATATGCGGATACCAGTGTTTTTCCAAATGTGAATACGGTTGAATAAAACTAAGTGCCCATTAACCGATGAACAACTACTACCAGCTAATTCATTTCAACCGGTAACTAAACGGAAACTAAATATTTTCCAAAAAATAAAAACTAAATCTTCATTTGAACAATGCAGTTCATTTTCTTCTAATAAATCGTGAGATAATCATCTGTTGATTTCATATTCTAATTGAGAAATGATTTCCTTAAATAATTCGCACAAAATTCTTAAGTTTCATCTTAACAGAAACATAAAATTATCCATTTAATTTATTCATGTATTTTATACCATTTAATTAATTCTATTTGTTACTATTAATAACATTATTTGTTTGCTCTTTACTTACAACTAGATTCACATAGAACTCCAATTGTTTTATTCACTAACAAATACATCATGAACTTATTCAAGAAACACCCCGAGAATAGCATAGACAATTAGACCACAACTTTATAACTGGTACAATACTAACTACATACAATGCATCCTATGTAAATTATTATCATCTATAGAATATACGAGAAAACACAAAGATATGAAAATGAAACCTTTTAAATGAAAATTTATGGTACACGTCTCTCGTTGTGTCTTGTCGGTCGTGGTACACCTGAATTCGAGAAAATTTAAGAGAATCATCACCGTGTATGGATGTGAATATTCTGGTTAAACAGAAATAAAATTCTCACCGGAGGTAAGATATTTTAATGGTTTTCCCTCATATAGACCCATCAACGTACCATCATTTTGGTTAAAACAAGGAAATACACCGCCACCAACACGAAAATGTATTTTTCGGGTGAAACACTTTTAATTTGATCATAAATTTTTTATGTCAATTTTTCGTATGCACCACTGCAGTTTCCTATAATCCTCCAATGAACTCCAACGGAATATTCTATTTTCTTTTCAAAACCCAAAATAGAGGGTTTTAACGTTTCCACCATAAATATTATGATATTTTGTCTCTTTTTTTCATTTTGGATTTTCCAATTCGATCACACTGAATAACTCACCGAACTCTGTTCACTTTTTTTTCTGGTTACTTTCTTTTATACTTTCTTCATTTGCTTGAACCAACATCTAATATATGAATGGTAACGATGTGCTTTTGTCTTGCTGACATTTCAAATTCCACATTACAAACATTAATTTAATGTTAGATTGTTTATATCTAGACGTCTTTCATACTTCAAACTAATATAAAAATTGTGGTTTTCAATCTCCACCAACTCAGCATCACTAATACAATTCTTTATCATTGGTATAGCCCTCAGTTTTCATATTAACCGTTGAGATTGTTAACAATGCAATCATAAATCAATGGGATTTCATTTTATTTCTTATTTTAAAGCAAAAAAAAAAATAATAGAATCAACGGAATATAGCAGAATCATTCGAAAGATAAAGAATTATTACATGATCAGAATAACTGATATCAAATGATGAGTATCATCAGTTCCATTTAAATGCTAATATTCAACAGATTTAATTCGACATTTCCCCAGAGTATGTGAACCAATATCGAAATGAGGTAATTATCAGTGATAATTCATATCTTTATTAATACAATCCCATCGTTTCACTTATACAATTCCATTTCAAATTTCACAATTTCACCATTGATTTCATACATTAATTCTTAATCGGTTTAATTCACATCCATTCGCTTAATAAATTTAAACCATTCATTTTTAATTTCAATGAAAAATCATTATTTAATTATTTCAATTCAATATTGATTTAAAATAATTCCATAACATTTGGCGGTTAATTATTATTTCCCAATTCAGAAAATTAAAAACTTTCAATCGAATAGCATTAAGTTTATCTTCTAACTTCAGTTTAAATTCATATCCATTGCTAATCAAACTATTTCACAAACAAAAGTTCATAATGTTTAAATGAATTTTCCCAAAAACTTCTTTTTTTTTCTCCCCATTAAAAGATACATTCCAATGTGCTATTGTTTTAAAATCATTATCAGTCTATCGCATAACCAAAACATGAAAATATGTTTTCCATCAAATGGTAGATCACCACTCCTACCCATCCATAAATTGTAATAATTCACCAAAACATTCATTATATGTATACCATTTGATAACCAAAAAATGAAAAATAAAACAAGAGGTAATAGAGGAATTAAAGTGGAAAAATTATTTCCATTTGAATTGATTGCACTTTCAATTCGTATAGTCACTTATCTCAACCATAACCGTTTGTTTCATTTCAACCGATACCAACAATATGATTTTCATTTTCAGCATACCATGTGCTAAACCCATTCTCTTATTTTTATTTTATGGATAAAGGAAAAACTGGTTTAAAATTATCGGTTATATTGTGTCCAAAAATACCAAAATGAATATTTACTAAATGCCCCATAATACTCTCCAACAAGGATTCATTTAATATGAGGAATTGATGTTTGACGTGCTCTCAATATTATCCAATGTGTGGACCATTCCACAAAGTCATATAGATTACGTTCGTATCACAATGGATTTAATAGTTACACTCTATTCATTGGATTTTAAAACAAAATCCAAATTTTAATCGTTTAAAAATATTTTAAAATTGAAACTCAGTTATACATCACATCACCTCTACCGATTAGTTTTTCAGGTGAAAATCTTTCAGTTAATTTCCTGACGGACTCAATTCAATCATAACTAACTAAATGGATAATACAAACAAGTACACAAATCACATCAATACTAACTCAAACATGAAAAATTCTTCTCCATTAAATATTTTATATCAAATACAAACAAAAACTGTTTCAAATTGAAAATATTCCATTTGGAGGGTGGAACAAATGGAAAAACAAACTGAAAAATTCATATTCTCCATTCATATTTACCGTTTATACAAATTTTGCCAAATAAATTTATTATGATATTATTTAACCAGGACCAGTGTGAATCAAATGAGAAATGTGATGACAAGTAGAATGATGAAGATGAAAAAAAAAAATAAATTGAGAAAAAATTGCATTTTTCTGTTATTATCAGTACGTTGAATTTCATTAAGAATCCACTGTATTCTGTTACCATATTTTCTACTGCCATAACGGATTTATCTTTAATACGAAAGCGCAATAGTACGTCAAGGATTCATTGCATTATTCCCAGTATTTTTTGTGTATATGTGTTCTTGTACCATAGCTAACTAGTTTTATATTGTTTACATCCACAATCTGTTGGATTGTTAGCTGAAAATTAAACTAACATCCCAGGGATTATCAAGGCGTATGTTGTGAAATTGGTTTCACTGTTTACAAGAAGAATTCTACTTTTTATTTTGTTCCTTTTCATATTTAACACGTTACACGTCGTTTGGGTGGTACTCTGTCTATCGCAGTTCATTTTTACTTTGGTTTACAATTTTTCCTTCCAATTTTTTTTTTTTGCTATTCCTGATTTTTGTTCATTTTCTCACTTCAATTCACCGAGATATGCCAAAACCAATTTTTATCCTTATTGCTCAGATTATAGGACTAGCAAAACATAGCCAATTGTCTTTCAAACATGTGTACTGCTGCTAACATTTACTCTTACACTTTTGTTTTCTTTATGTTTTCATGTGATGAAGAAATAAAAATAAAAAAAAAATCCATGCTTAAGCAATTTTTCATTTTTTTTTCTCTTAAAATGAGGGTTCTATACGACGACTGAATGTCTCACCTTTTGCTACCTATCAAATAATAAAGCAAACCAAATATTTTCATATTTGTACAGTGCCTAACAATTTACTTTTCTTGAAATGCAGTAAAAATTTTCTTTTTTTCCTATTTGCAGTCTCATTCAATTCATATACAACAAGAACAAAAAAGGGAAAGATGATACAAAAAACTAAATCAGTTGATTCTGCACGAAAGATGAATGCTAAGATTACACTTGAATTGCATTTCTTAGTCCTATTTATTCAGAAATTCATCTTGCATTTAATTTTCTTCTTTTTCCATTTTTAAAGATTTACTTTTTCATTTCAGCACATAATCCAGGTGAGAATAAGATTTCCATAACGATAGATTACCTCATTGAATCATCCATGTTGATCTTTAATACAAAAACTTATGAATTGAGTACATTTAATCGCCGCATAATGGAAAACTTTTACATTTCATTTATATCAAGAAAATTTTCCAGAGGACGTTGTGATGCTTTTAAATACTTTTGATCTATTGAATTCATTCACAGATTTACTCTCATTCATATTCAATAATACACAACTAGACACCATCACAGTTTTACATTTAAAATGGTTTGGGCCATAGCATTATGCATTACAATCGTATTCATTGGACTCTTAAAAACCAAAATGTTATCATTGAAACGAAAAACATAAATTATTTGAATTTAGAATTTTATTGGCAAACCTAATTGGGAAACAGCATAACATTCGAACAGAATGATCAAAAGTCCAATCCACCTCTCATACCATTTAACCATAGAACAGTACGTATACACAATGGTGTTGGGTCAATTGGAGCAACTGAGATTTATGGCCATTGCCATTCAACACGGAACAGAAACGTTAAATCCATTTTTGAAGTGTAATCACTTGACATTGCTGTTCAATTGATAAATTTGAACTGTTACATACAAATTATTCGTATACACTCCTCAACTCCTGCTATATCCCCCTAAAACTCATCTGTTTACTTAGCAGGTAATCATTTTGAAAAAAAAACTAACGGGATCACATTGAATTTAAAAGCGAATTGGTTTTTGGTTGTGTGCAAGTCTATGGGGCGGATACTGAATGGCTCCAACTGTCTAGTTCAGTTGGAGGCGGACAGCATACATAGTTATCTCTTCAAAAATCGAATTTTACCGTTTAAATGAATGTACCGAGTATGCATAGAGTAAAATTTAACAATGAGTTACATGACAGGTGAATAGGGTCTACATTTCCCATTAATTGAGCATAGATAATGGTATTACATTTAATCACAATTTGATACTGTATGTTATAGTCATCTTTCACATGATCTCATCATGTAATCGAGTAAATGAAAATTTTCGTACTCGATTTTACTTAGTTTTTCGGTTTTTTTTTTTGTTTTTTTATTCACGTGGTAATATCATACAATTTAAAGTGGAACGATGGCCTTTTATTTTGTTATAACTATTATGCGTTTCAAAATATTATGGTTTCGGGTAAAATCTAAGAGCCATACATATGCACACACATAATGGATAGGATAAATATTTTCCCAAGTATTTGGTTTTCATTTCATTTCATTTGGCTATGAATAGATGGTACCACAATATAGACACTCTCATACATGATTTTGATAGTATCATCTCCTCATATGAGTTCATCGAGCAAATGAATAAGATACAAAAGCTAACCCACATTTAATCATCGTATACATATATTGTAACCATTTAATTCCTATTTTATTATAAATAAATAACAGTTGTGATCTATCTGTGAATCGTATCATAGAATTTCACTGCAGTAAAATTGTGAGTCACCGTATTGTAAATTGTTTAATTAAAATATGGACATTTTGCATAACAATATGTGACCGGGTTTTTATCTGAATTGGTTTTGGCATAGGTGAAAATAGATCCATCTCTTCACTGTACTAACTATCTATATAAATATATGCCCATTTAAGAACAATTCAACTAAACATTTTAACAGACACAACATTTATCCGTTAGCGTACACAATATGGCCAACAACGATATCTCAAATTGGATTTGGTTTTTCGTTTACCAATCCTATATGGACATTTATTATGTGACAAAACAATTAAGTTTAAACTTTATCATATACTGAACATAAGCTCCACTATACACTGGGACATTTATTGCCATGCCACTATATGCATGTTACCATTATGCATGTAATTTGACCAAATATACTTAAAAAGGCTCAAAAATCGATATAATCAAAAGATTAATTGAATGGATTGAATACCAGGTGAGTAATTGACTCTTCTACATTTACCGTCTAGCTCAATTAAATTGAGGCATTACTGAACTGAATTTGATTTAAAAAATAAAAAAAAAATAAATGTTCCGTCTCTAATCGCCCATCAAATCTCAATTTTCTTCTCAGGCAGTAAATTTTCTTCATCATTCATTTGAATGATTTCTTAACTTCTGGACGTATCACTATACCATACAGTTTCTATAGACATTTTATTTATATTTTAACCATTAATGCCACACAATTTTAAAATTCATTCGTGGGAGTCAAGTATAAATATTTGATACTCAGGGTGTCTGACGGTCGCGGTTCATATTTTCCTTTCACACAGTATCAAGTCACAGATGATACAAAGGGAGAGAGTACAAGTAAATTGGAATTAAAGATCACAATGAGGGTAAATTACCTTTCTTTGCTTAAAGGTAAATAATGAAAATAAATGGTTTTTCATTTGAGAATTCAATTTCTAATGAAAATTTTTCGTATTTCGTTTAAAGACTGTTTTTACTGTTTAATTCTTCTGTTGGTTTCCACGGATCTCGTTTTACTTTCAATTCATTATTTTGTCCGTTTGTTTGTTCCATTGGAAAAATCCTCCATCCACCACAGAACAGATATCAACAATTTTGTATTCACCTGTTATAAAGAAATAATATAACAGTAAACAATCGTAGAATAGACAGCACACTGAGAATATAATAAGATTCTGTGTTTATGGATTCAGTCAGGGGAAATGTAAAGATAAAAATTTTCTTTTTGTGTTTTTCTCGGTGTTTTATTTTACATCTTAACTAAGAGGTAACCATTCGAAGAAAATTATATTCTCTTACTTTTTCTTATGATATTTCCCAATATTCCAGATATTTGTGGATTATAAATATTTAAATTTTTCCTTATGCCATATCGTTTGATATTACAACAAAACAAAAACTGGTTTATCGTTGTTTTATCATTGGTTTCGGGTGAAAATCCACTGTTACACTCAACACGGAACAGAAAAAAAAATGAAATAGCCTAACCTCACGGGAAAAATTTTAATGTTATTTTATTATTTTTCAGAGTGAAAATTGAATAAAAACTCATTCCTTATTGTCGAATGAGAACCAATCGTCTAAGACGTAAACTAGTTAAATGTAATGTGTTTCTTCTGTGGAAATTACCTTTAGGCTTTTCATTTTGCTTGATGATTTCTACTCATAATAGAAAACTTTTTTCCCTTTGTTGAAGTACACATAATCTTATGCAAATCAGAAGTAATTTGCCGCCCATTTAATCTTCTCCCGGTGTTTATTAATTACATTTTCTCCTTTAATGGTTTTAATATCAATCTCTATTTGAACCGAATAAATGGAAACAAAAAAACACAACCAAAATCTCTGTATTATATGTTTTCAATTTACTAAACTTCATGTCTTTAGGATCAATTTGTTTCTCTCTAAAATTCAGCAATTACTCTCACTTTTATTTATTCTAAAGAGCAAACAAAGTTAATTACCATCAATTACTCTCTGTACCGATTTCTAAGCACAATTTCTGACTTTTAATAGACCGGATTCACTGCAATACCATATGGAATAAATAGAAATCCATTTAATCTTATATTTCTATAGATGTTTTCATTAAAATTAATCCTCAACGTAAATTTTAGGTTTGGATTTTCTTATACGCCAATATCACTCAACCACCCACCACCTATAACTATTAATAGATCCATCAAATGTCAATCACTGATGTTACCGTATCACGTCGGCAATTACTTATATTAATATTATATGAAATGAGAAATATGCAAAACCTGATCAAAAATCGGTTATTTGATTCCATATGGCAATCATATTATATTCGGATATTATTTTCAAAGATGAAATACCATACAAAGAGTCTGTTAGTACAAACGAAACAGTTAGAAAATTTCGATCGATTTATCTGTTTGGAAGACCAATCATTTAGTCAATGTTCGTGGCCAGAATTTTTATGTGTTTATCCTCTTTCGAATATTATCATCTTAACCAGTAGCAGCATGTGTACATGCGAATGATCCAACTTCTTTTTTATTTTTTTTTTTTGGAGGAAAGATTAAGCTTATATGTTTCCTTATAAACTATTATGACAGATAATTAATGGTAAATTGAATCATAAAAAGTAATTTAAGACGGAAAACGTGCAATCACATTTACGGTTTAACGTTTTTACCTGTAAGAAATCCAACAAAACAGACAATGCACAAAAAAAATCAGAAGTAAGATTATAAAAAAAAAAATAAAGAAAACAGTATTAAAGAAAAGAAATGTCAATTCCCTTACAACATAAGAACAACAAACCACGATTTCATAACGGTACAGATTCATCCTGATACACACAAGAAGTAGCATAACACGTGATTGGAATTTATCATTTTTCCAGTTTCACAACCATAGAATGAGAGATCAAAAATTATTATTAATGATTTTAGTAAACAAAATTGTACCAAGTTCACTTATCATCTCACATTCAGTTAATGGTATTATTATCATTCTTGGAAATTATGTTGGGATTTATTTCACATAAAGGTCAATTGTATAAAACAACAAGACTTAAACATTGTATCATAATCAATATTAAATCCCGACATAAACAATAGTTTTCTATGTTTAGCAAACATAAAATCAGGAAAGTAGCAACTAATCACATATACATTTTGTGTCATCAGTCATTTCATTTCAATGAATGTATCCAAATTCACTTAAATTAAACCAAACTAACAATAAATTCTGTCACATTTCCGTTATACAAAAAAAAATGTAACCAAATCATTTCAAATAACTAAATCACGATTTCATAACAAATCAACCATTTTTCTCATGATATCCGTTGATTAGAAGAAAATGAAAATTTCAACCAACAACACGCACTTCCGGATGATAAAATAAAATACCATTCGTCTATACTTTACATATTGCCTATTTAGGGTAAACCCCCCCAAATAGCATAAGAGAATCAGAAAATTCGTCAATCAAAATCTGATCACAATAAGCGTTAATAAATATGATTTAACCATTAAAATATATGACGCGAAAAATTTTATACGTAAATACATTCTACATGATTTGCATAGTTAATCAGATCAAACCAGAATATAAAAATTAACTTCACTTCAAACAGACCTCGTCAAAAGGCCACCCCATCCGCCCACCTATCCAACGATTATGGTAAAATTCTATTCGATATTCATAATAATTTAAGGCTCGTGTATTTTAATGAAATTCATTTATCGATTATTGTTGCTTTTCACTAAATAAAATCCCCATTTAATTCATCATTTGTTCAGATTTATAAAGCACAACTCAACTACCTTCTATCGTTTCACTATACCACAATATTCTATCGATTGCTATACATGTAACACTGAGTGTTAATTAATTTCCTCAAATGATTTTCTGCATATTCAACATTTACACATTCACATTTCACTGCAACTGAGCCAACAATTATTTGCATTTATGCAGTTAAGAAACGAGATAGCAATTAATGTCTAACTAATTTTATTAGATACACACCTTTATTTTAAATAGAAAAGCAAAAGTATCTTACAAATATGTTTCACTTCAGATGATGAACTACCACCATCACCACCGTATATTCTATATCAATTTTAATGAGAAAATGCATACCCTTAATGTATACCAAGTTTTAATGCTACACCAAAAGTAGTTGTGCAAGGAATTCACTTAAAAAACTTACACAAGATCATATATCATGATAAGATTTTTACAAGCATAAAAACTTTACAGAATACATGTGCAATGTGTAAAGTAATTTCATAAAATATTTATCATATTTTCTAACACTTTCTGTTGTTGATTAAATTACTCTTTGCATAATATGCAATTAGTCCAGTTTTATTTAAACGCATAAATTTTCATTTTTATCAAGAAAATTAAACGATGAGACATCTGGTGCTCTATTACCTGATAAATTTTCAAAACACCTAACACTAAATGAAGTTGACAATGAAACTCAACGTAAAAGATTTCATATAATGTCATTATAAATATCAAATAATGTCAAGTTCTTTCTATGTTTCCTAAAATACTAAGCCACCACATGTAATAGAATAAACCATTATTGCAATTGTAAATGAATTTCTCTACATAACTTCCTGTTGAGCTAAAAATCCATTTTGATTGGTGACCGAAAACCGATTCCATGAACACTCCATTTCTTCAATATATTTTATTCAACATAAAAGTTCTTTTTTTCGAAAATTACAACATAAGAATTACATTTCTATGTACTGGGAATACTAAAAATATTTTTCTTTTAGCCACCAGGTGAAATGTTTTCCTACTTTTCTTCAATATTTCTTTCTATTTCTTTTTACCCAACATAAGAAAAATGTTAAGAATTGAAGTGACAGTAATATAAATTGCACTTTTCTTTATTTTTATGGAGAATGGTTAAATGCATTAAAATGAAATTCAGTACTTGGTGCGATAGAATCACCCAATGGCATACACTAAATGAATATGAGATGGTATGAAATAACGTTTGCTGCATTACTAAAAATACTTTCATGTGATTTTCTGTTTTTCATTCATTTTAGATTTTTGTCGCATAAATGAAAATGTTAGGTAAATGCGGACTTTCTGATACCAAGAATAACAAAAAAACATAAAAAACTAATACCTCGACATAACATAATATCCAAACCAATTGAGTGTTCCACTCCACAATGAATGTGTTTGAATCAATAACTCTTACAGTTCAACATTAATTAATGGTATTCACAACAGTTACGGTTCATTTAAATAATATCGATTGCTTCCATTCATATTCAATCATAATTTCTAATTGGCCACCACCATAAATGAAACGAACCCAAATTAAGGTGTAAGAGAGTCTATTATATCATTTCAGGTGTGAATCTTTTCGATGAGGAAAAATTAATAAATGATAAAGAATGGACTTCATTATCATTTCCAAACTAGTAGCTGGGTATGGTATCACCCAACAGTTTCCATCAACATACACGATGAGAAATAAAAATATGCGGAACAAAATATATTAAAAGTAATTTACGTATTTTCATCAGAACTTATGAATAATCCAATAGATACATTACAATGCCTTTTCCCGTGTTCAAATGATTTTCTCTTTTCATTTTCATTTGATATTATTTTGATATTTTTGCCATTTCTTGGTTATGCCAAATGTAATTCCGTTTAGATATTGCCTCATTTATTTAGATGAAATTGATATGAATTGCCTTCCATATATCAATACTTTATATTGACCATATAAAGAATACATTTGGTGGTTATACCATTATAATAAACACGTTTTATCCACCAACAACAACATCTAATACAATTCTTCTTTTCCATCCAACAGTACAATGCAGTGAATTTTCCCCAAAGAAAAACCATTTTCAACGTACAATTTTATTGTCAATTTTGCAAAAATCGAATTGTATTGTATGGAATTTTCATTCTGATGTGCTCTACTTTTATTTCACGTATAAATAAAAAAAAGTAAAAACAAAAGAGAAAATATAGAAAAACTTTTCCACATTGTGAAATGAAAAACGATCTTTTTACAGTTCTTTTACAAAAGCAACCAAAAGTTATGTCTAACACGAGCTTTTACTTAACGTTATGTGCACATGATTTTTCAGTCACATTCATACCAAAAATTGAACATGTCATTGTTTTTTCTACGGTTCTTTAGTACCAACAACAGAACAAAACAAAAAACTATAAAACAAAATGTGAAACATTGAAAGAAAGAAAATTCCATAAATATGTATCAGTCACTATCGTGCCTGTCAACCATTAGGTGAATATCCAATTCCTTTTTTTCAGTTTTCATCAATGCGAAAATTGCATTGTTGTTCATTTGATCCATAACAATTTCGTGCTACCGTTCCATCCCAACGTCTAGCCACCCATCAATTCTATTCCATCAAAATATCATTCATCCATATCCAACTCAATAAATTTAACGATTTCAATCATCATATCTTCAGGTGTCAATTAAATATAAATGATACCGGAGCATACGTAAATTAGATTTAGACTTTATTATTTCTGGTGTTTTAATTCCAAATAATTAACATTCGATTCGCTTTAACCAGTTGATTTCATTTAAAATTCAATTAAACCAGGTAAATTTTGATGTTTCGATTAAACCGCACACAAAATTCTCTATCAATTTTAACCAGAAAAACAAAAATTAAACAATACACCATAGGGAGGCTGCCTAAACAAAATCAATTATATTTCGTTGGATGTTTATGATCAATACGATACCATTGCTCTCCCATTACCTTGAATATTGGCCCATAACTTTTTCATAACCATTAGAAAATATTTCCTGGTATTATGGGTCATTTGTTAACCACAATTTAGTTATTTCATTTCATGTTTTTATTCCACTTCTATTTTTTTTTCTGCACTTTCCTCTCTGGTGAAATGAAAAACTAAATCTATCGACTGTGAAGAAATTTAACTTCAATGTGAATCATTGGGAAAAACCCTCCAAATTTATGGAATTTAACTAAAACTGATCTCGAGGAATGAGAGAACGAATATACAAATTTCCTTCCATTTTAACCAATGAATTGCGTATCATTGCACAACAATACCAATCCCCCATCATTTGTAGATTGTTCTCCGGCTTTATTTTCAGGGTTGGTTTTCTCTAGTAAATATTTGATCACTTTAATTTTTTGGGATAATTCTCTATGGCTCCGCATATATTCAATATCATACCCTATCATATTCCATTCACCTATTTAATTTTGACGGTGTACATTTTTCCCTTTATTCCTTTCTCGCATTTCTCTTACTCTATTTTGGCACAATCAGAACAATGCAAGCAGTGGTGGCGGGCAACACCAACAACAGCATAAAAGAGAAGAAATACCATTGGGGTACACCAAAATACAACATTTGAAAAGAAAGTTGAAATGAATATAGAGAGAGAGCAAAAAGAAAAAAAAATTAGAAGTACTAAACAAAGTGGAAAGTCGGATATACAAATATTTGTTAGCTTACCAATAAAAATGCTATAAACTTGCTCTCACCATAAAAACCTCAAAATGGTATTTTTGTGTCCTTTTTTATACGATTACATTATCATTTCCATTTTCGCCTGAACGTCTCTGTTATGTGTTATGTGCGACACGCACTGTATATGTTTCACTTTTTTTCTTATATTTTTTATGTTATAAATTTCAAGGATGTTATATAAACATATAATGCATATTCATTTTAGCTCCGGTAAAAATTTTGTTTTTTCTTTTACAATTTTCATTTCTTTCGGTAGAGAAATGCTTAATGCCCTTACGTTTGGATTAATGCACCGCATCAAATCGACCCTTCCACTCATTCAGTTGTCTCTATTTCAGTGACAACATAACGCACACACGGATCACAATCACAAAATTTTTTTTTTTATCGACTCTGTATCATCATGGCAGAACATTTACCGATAAGTGAAAAGAAACTAAACTTCAGTTGTATTCGACCGCAAAAAGAAAATTTCTTTCAATATTACGACATTTTCTATGAATTGATCTCAACATATAGTAATTGCTTTATCGATGTTGCTTTCACAGTATTACCGTTAAACCGTATATTTCCGCTAAATTTGACATCCAAACACTTTACATCAATCGTTTTGATGATAAGAATCAAGCGTGAAAAACCACATCAATACCATTTTCGTTTTTATTTAGCCTCGATCCTGGCCAAAACTCCCCAAAACAATCACCTCATCAGTTAAGAGATTTGTATTTTCTTCTCAAGTGCCATTGCATACTCCAAATAAGAAGGAAGGATGGGAAAATTGATAAAAAGTGTGTGTTTTTTCCATCATCTAAAGACTCTTCAACATTCATTCGTAAATTGAAACACCGTTGATATCATCTTTCTTTATCGTTCAAGACATCTTTCACAGATGAAAACGAATAAATACTAATGCAATACTAAATCTCTATTTAATGTTACAGTCAATGATTTAAGTGCCAATGAGATTTTAAAGCTTAATAATTCCGTAACGATTTCAATTTAATTAATCAATTGTTTAATTTTAATTATAAAAATAGAAAAACTCATATACCAGATTAATATTTCTGTTCTTATACCGATGGGGTCACTCTATCACTTATAATATTTAAATATTGACTATCCATAAAATAATTATTGAACAGAAAACCGATATAATTGTGGCCGTAAAAACTGTTTGCAATCGTAATGAAACAAAATAACCATTAAAGTATAGGACGTAATAATAAACAATGATACACTTAGTACAACATAATACGCACCCACAATTTGAATTTGATATCAAAATTTTCCTTATTGTATCCATGAATACACGACCGTTTATATTCAATAGTGAGGGAATAAAACCCGTTTATTGTTTATACATTTCGATTATCATTTTCCTCTATTTGTCCATATATAAATATTATATGACGTAAATTGTATCTCAATTACCACACCCTTACAATAGATGTAAAACCCAAAGGATAACAGCCACTCTCGATACCATTGAAGCAACACTCTCTTCAATTCATCGTACCTCTTCCACCCTCTAATACATTCCAACCAAAAAAAAATTAGAAATAAGAAAATATTGAACCCTCTACAGTCAATGCAAAAAAAATAAATAGCTACGTTCTTCAACATACAACATACGATTACGAAATGCTTTTTCTCCCAATAAATAAAGATTCATTAATTTAATCACTATTCCAACCAAATTCAAATCAACCCCAAGAGTCGAATAATTGTGATGCAAAATTTATGCAAGACGAAAGGTAAAAACGTATAAAAACTTTCAAATAAATAACACCAGTATCGTTTCATAGCCCAGTCGCTTTTTACGTTAAAACATCTTAAATATTTAAGTAACAGACAACAACAATATCAACATGATTATTCCGTTAGAGAGGCGTAAGTGAAATTTGTAATTTGAATAAATTCCAGAATCAATAACAGTTTTTCTGAATTAGTGCCAGGACGATTCAATGGTGCCATACTGCTGTTATACAACAACATCGAGAGTAGCCTCTATTATATTAATTAAACACAGAAAAAAAAGAAAGATATGATGCTCCCAATACATACAATTTAACAACGTCAGTGAAATTTTCAGTTATCCAGAGTTATATTCCTTTTTTTTTTTTTGCAACAGCCACACTCTCACTTCAAGAGTTTCAATGCAAATTTCATTAAAAATCCTTTTAATCGGATTGAAAAATAACAAGATTTTACTCTACATTTCATTTGAATTGCACAGTAAGAGTTAGGGTGTTGTTTAATACATCACTAGTCTGATAATTCAGTTAACGATTGCAATTCATACGTACTTAAAACTATACAACCACTCATTCACTCACTATTTTAAATATAAATAGCACATTAAATATAAATCATGCAAAATCTACTTCAATATTCTTCTCATAACCGATGATTTAATGGAAAATTTGTCATACTAAACTATCCATATTAACATTTTTAATTAGATGAACACTTTAACAATCCATTATCTATTTTATTTATAAATTTCTTCAATTTTCTTCATTAGTTTATATCGTTATTATCTCATCTCATCCAAATAAGAGATAAGAAATAATTAACAAATTCTGTATTGAAACCCCAAACCCTTCTATTTATTGTTGCATTTCTTATAATTATAATCCTTTAATGTCTCTTTGAATATGAATAAGACTTTTTTCTGTTTTTAATACAATCATAATTGGACTATTCAGAAACAGTTAAAGGCGACAATTGTTATCACATTATAGCAATTAAAAAATAAGAAAAAAAAAATTAACTGAAAACGAATCCACCATAAAGGCATTATGAATTTAGTACATAACCTTCTTCCACTGTGCATTCACATTTAATATGTTTATTATGTAAAAGAATGTATACACCAGACAGAAAAAATACGAGCGACAGAAATCCTTAATTAAGCGTAATTTAAGTCCCATTTCTATCTCATTCTCTCCCACTTAAAACACAAAGTTTAAAAAATGGCCTTTTGTCATTTATTGATTGCACTTTTCTCATTCACCAAAAAATTTTTTATTAGAATTTCCTCATTTTTAAAATTTTCAAGTCACGTAATATCTTCTATCCCTTCAAAGTTAAGGATAAGGATCCACAATAGAAAGATTCAAAACTTTCTTGAATATTAAACCCAAATGACTGCTGTTTTCCTCAAAAACAAAAAAAAAGGAAAGAAAAAAGGGAGCAAAAAAGACACAAATTATAATTTCACACTGTCAATCTTTTGAATGTGTTAAATGACTAAAACAAAACCGTTAATGTTTCACTACAGTTTAAACTTTAAACTCTCCAGTTATCTCTTAATAGTCACCTTTTCTATAACGATACTTTCATTACCAATTTGTGGTTCAATATCTGATTAAATCGCCACTTAATAGTTATCATTATTTCATCCAACATTGAAAAAACTAAAGAAACTTTAACATTAATTTGAGAAATACTTTTCTTCAGTATCAAAATAGTTTCCTCTAATCAATGAAAATTTTCGCACCATTGCTAATCTATGAATTGACATGAGAATATAAACAAATGGTAAAGGAAAATCCTCAGCTGAACTAAAGCAAAAGACTCGAAGGAACAAAAAAAATTACAACAAAGACTTCACTCTATTTCAGTGAGATAACTCTTTTGATTAAGACGTTTTTAAATAAGATTGCAGTTTTAATTAATACTCCAGACATTCATTGGTTCGTATTACACCAGGAAAAACTATTCAAAGTAAACGTCCATTACCAAGTTCGGTGCCACACTGTAAATATTTCCGCTGCATGAATTTTCCTTTAACTTAAAATACGATAAAAAGTATTTAGTAATCGTTATCTCTCAACAACTTAAATCCAAATGTCCTTCTTACAGACATGTTTTCTTACATTCAGTCTCAAATACTCAACATTATGGAACTCCATTCTTATTCTTCATCTACTCAAATATAAATATCGATCGCAAATCTTCCTATATACCTGAATAACATTAATTTACATTGGAATACTCTACCGCTATCATTAAAACAAAGTGTCGAGTTTTGATAATAATTCGGTTTCATTTATTTTTTTTCCTTTCTCATCAAAAATTGCTTCTCATTGCAGCATAAACGAAATAATCGTGTTGAATTCATAAAACGATTTCCAGAATATCAAAACAATTTTCAATAATCAAGCCATTTTACAATGGATTCAAGTCCAATATCATATCCAAACAGTGATAGAGTAATTGTATCCCCATCGTTAAATGTAATAGATAATTTTCAAACAATACTATGTAATTAAGAATTTTTAGCTACACTGTGTAAGTGTGCAAAGGAATTTCCATCACCTCCATCCTGCCACTCGTTCACATAGACAAAATTATTTTCAATATAGCCCAAAGGGCTTGGAAACATTCTTATTTAATTCCTTAATGGTTTCCGCAAAAGACAAAAAAAAATTTTTTTTGAGAAAAAATAAACGACAAAATGAAGAAAATAAGATATTTTTATTCTTAAAAGAATTGTAAGAAAACTTCACGGTTCTTGAGAATTATCTTAAACGATCCTTTATGTGGTCTAAACATTATACACTCCTCGTTTAATACCCAAGAATCAGTTGCAAGCCTTATAATGTCTAATTTTTAATTGAAAATTCTCTTAAATTGCAATGGAATTCATACCCCACCCGATCTACAGCACCCATATATAGAAATCCAATAAGGTATTCCCATCACCACCCATAACCAGATAGCCACCCACAGTCACATGAAATACATTACAATTACATTTGCCTTCATTGAACAATTAAATTAAGCGGCAAATAGAACATTCCAAAAACCAAGAAAATGCAATGACATCGGAAAAACTGTTTGTGCATTCTTTGAACCGTTACCAACCATTATATTCTTCCTGTTCTTCATTTATTTTCTCATTCGTTCACTCAAAGCCGATTTTCTCTATATAAAATCCATGATTTCATCTAATTTAATCTTCATCCATTACCTTGTATTTTTTTCGGTTTCCTTTCCTGCTCTTATTTTTTTTTTGCTCGTGGAGCAAGAAAATTCAAACAAACTACTCGGCTAAGATCTAATAAACGTTCTTCTTTTATAACGAGTCCATTGGGAATCAAAAGACATACAAGCATACCTCCCAATCACGCATAAGTTTCCACTGCATTCTATTTTATTTCTTTCCATTTTACCATGTGAAAATATCATTTCAACCTTTCTTCTCACTTATACATATCAATTCTCTCATATAATATACGATGTTAGATGGAAAGGAACAAAAAAAACATAGAAAATTCTCTGTCAATTTCTTACTTATAAATAGTAATGGAAATCAGGTAGAACAATCGCACTCAATGTATGTTTACCTTCTTTTCAAAGTCAAGTGACTCGTAGCCCTTTTATTTTCCATCAAACTCTTCTCTCCTTATCCATCGCATACCGTATAAATCAATAAGATGTAAACGATAAACTTTAAATGATTTTGGTTAAACCGTGAAAATAGAAAATATTGAGCAAAAGAAGTTTCCAATGATGTTTCTTCTATTTTCTTAGACTTTTCCCTTGTTTTCAAAGTGATTGTTTATTTGTGTTTCAATTTGTATCCCCCACAATCAAACTAAAGTTTAAAAAAAAAAATAAAAATTATTTCCTTGTAAAAGGAATCCCGTTTATAGACATTTCTAAGAAACTACGGTGTAACGATTAATGTTTGACCATACCAGTTGACTTCAATGAATCAAGTATTTTCATTGAACTGTAGTTAATATTAATTTCAATAGATAACCTTTAATTTCTCGATCCCATTGTTACATAACAGCCACATTGTATACAATCGAATAAGGAAAACATTAAAGGAACAATTAAGCACTTTGTTCATTGAGGTAAATTTCGAATTAGATCCAATTTAACCGAATACAACATACAACATACATATGTTATGTACCAAACATTTTCTAGTTAAATGCGTGCTTCGAATGGACTCTATTCACCGGCTTTTTTCCGGGGAGCCCAACTTCTTATCTAACCATCCTTTTATACTCATTTCTGTTCATTTTTTTTTTCTTTGGCTTAAAACACGAAAAAATAATTGTGTATTCAATTCACAATATATGCTATTGCTTGAAAACATTTCGATAATTAGATTTTTGTTGAGAGTTACGTGACCACTGTTATTTTACCATTCGGTCTATAATATTTTCTTCTTTATTTTTCTTGTATTCAGTTCTCTTTTTTTTTTTCATTTCAATTCACCATTACCCAACAAAACAAAACAAAAAAAAATTACCCAACCGACATACAACAAAAGGATAAAACAGCAGCATAGAGAGAGAAAAAAAACTGCAAGTAACTTCTATATAATACACATCAATGTTTGCGCTAACTATAAAACTCTTATACTTATCTCATCCATTATTTAAACGAATTAACTATGGCACACATGCCATGTACCTTTTCAGTTAGTCACGGGTAATCACCAGCTAACATCCCTACCCATCATAAGCGCATAGATCTCAGGACACTCTTCTACTCCCTCAACCGTCACCGAATTAAATCATCATCATCACCCGGAAAATGAAATTATATACCGAAAATAAAAGACCAAAATATAAAAAAGTATTCTCTATCCATTGACATGAATATCATAAATTCACTTCTTCTATTAATCGTATCGCATTGTACATGAAAGCAATTAAAATTATTATCTCTTCCTTAGCCAACCAATAAGTCTTATTGAAATATTGACGTTAAAACTTTATTTTTGTGGGTAAAATCCGATGACACAAAGAATCCGCATGAATGAATAAAAAAAAGGGGTCAAAATAAGATATCAAAACACTTACCTGAACCCATTCAATAAATAACGAAGGGAACCGAGTCTCCATTGTTAGTATGTTCCGTCAAATCTTCACGTTGGCTAACAATCTGCAATGGAAAGACAAAATACAAAAAAAAAGACATTAATAATCTCTCATTAATATAACAATTATTTCTTGTTATCTATCATGCAAATGTGATGTATTGTCTATAAATTCCATCCTCCCTCTTCAATTCACAATCCCTTTTATTGCCTAAAACCGTTGAAATTTTTAGCAATTCATTTACAACCGAAATACTTGCCACCATCAAAAAGAAAAAAGAAACGATGCCAAGGGTCGTGAGAATATTTCCTAGTTGGTCACTTCCTTCCTTTGTGTGCCCCCAAAAAAATATTTCAGGTAATCCTTAAAATGATTTACCAATCTATTTAATAGACAAATTCAAAAGAAATTGATGATGAGTGGTACAAAAGAAGACAAAATATACATCTTTATTGCTTTTTAAATAAATTCATCGTTTCTGTATTCATTCAATGTGCTAACTGAGAACGATTACACACAAACTGTATAATGTCTCTATTCCATTTGATTATTATAATCAATACTTTATCATTGGATTTTTATAAACCAAATTGTACTCAATCGCATTCAATAATTTAACGGTCTCCATACTGTTTTAATATCAATGCCAATATTGGCAAATTGCTAGTATCCAAAACACCACAGTAAACAGTCATCAACCGTTTGATGACTTTGTTAGAGTCCTTTGCAAAGAAAACTTTTTTATTCGCCCAAAAGATTAATATTTTTCTATACACTTGTCCTTCCTAAGTATACTAATACAACCGTCATCTTATTATTTGAAATTTCTTTCTTTTAATATTGTTGGCAAGTGTCTACAATTTTAAGAAAACCCATGGATGACACTTGGAGATCAAATGAATTATGTGTAAGGATAAGAGATCTCAAATACAACGATACAATACCACCACCAAAATAATAAAATGAAAAAATTTTCCATAAAAATATTGCATTGATACCAACAACATCCATTGAATTCTTTATTCGTTTATGTTTAGTTGTTAACATTCAGGAAACGGAAAAATCAAGAGAAAAAAAAAAGAATTTTAACACATCGCGTAACCAACTAGTGTTGCAGTCTATATTTTTCCCTTTTCCCATATTGAGCGCATATTGAAACAAACACAAGCAGATGCCGAAATCATCAATTTAGTTGAATTTTCTTTTGATTTTTTTTTTGGTTTTTGATGCTTGTTGCCTTTACTTTTCCCATACAGTTTTCTTTTATCGTTAACATATCTATTTTTGAGAAGAACATCCACTAACAATCCGTGCCATTCAATGTCTTCGACTTTTATGTTGACACATGGAGTTCATAAGAAATTCTATATTTTTTTTTTCCATCCTCATCTACAACCAAAATCGTTAGAGAACACGATTGTTGGTATCAAAATGGTAATACTTGAAACATGTTACTGTTGGTCTTGTTATTAGAAAATTTTTGCTCCAAAATGTGGAAAAACTGTAGCCCGTTTTATAGTAAATACTATTTTGAAGGGTGGCTCTTACCCTCTAAGAATCACAGAAGACTAGCTGATATATCAAAAGATTTTTGTTTTCTTCTACACATTTTGTATGTTCACTCTATAGAAATTTTGTGTACATCAATATGATGTAAAATAAGTCACGTTTAATATCAGTCAGCTCATGGGGGTAACATTATGATCTGAATTGGAAAACCGTTTAGAATCGCTGCTTGATCAGAATTTTATTCTTATGGATTTTTTCTTTTCTTCCAGTTTCTTTGGCTCTTCATATTATAATAATACCGCATCCAATGATGATGAATTGGCGGCATACCACACACACCCGCGCTTTTCTACACTCACCCAGCAATTCATCTCATTCATCCATAAGATCTAGGAGCCGTTTCACGTAAACGACAATTCAAATCCTCTTTTATAACATCAAAATTCATAATGGTCCTTACTGTTTTCCATCCATCCATTCCCCCCACTAAATCGCTCTAAATACACAGAAAGATTGTGGCGAATATTTTTTGGCTCATTTCAAATTAAAAATGTTCTTCTGCTTTTTTTTTTTCATTCTTATTTTGGCATAAGTATTTTAGGATGGTAGGGGGATACCATTCGTTACTAATGGGATCACAACCTAATTTACTTCAGATGTTGTTGTTTTTAATATACATAATTCTTATATCATCTATGGGTTATAACTTATAACACACCACACCGCGTCATCATTTCAATTCACATAGGATATACTTGTAGTTTATATAAGTCAATTGCCAAACTTGTTTAGAATGCAATGAATCAAGAATGGTACCAACCATTTATATGTACCATTTTATTCTAAAAAAAAGTCATATACATTCACATGTATTCTGCAGAAAAGGTGATACCACACCAACAGGAGAGGTCAAATAAAAGACGAGAAATTGTCAGTTAAATCGAATTTCTATTTCGGAATTCTGATCACGATTACATATTAGGTATCCACCATACATAACTTTTATTTCATTTTATGCCTTATATCTCATTGCCCAATTTCTTTTCAGTTCTTTTTATTTAAAGAAAAAAAAAGTAAAATTAATGAACAATTTTCATGGTTCGCATGTGATACTCGTTTCAATGCTGTTCTATGCTCTTTTTTAAGCTTTCGATTCGTTTTATAAAAATGATGCCAATTGGTCAGTTTATGTTTTACGGGATACTTTTACCATGGATCTCTCTGCCGCATAAAAATATGCGGTGCATGGTGTTGATTATGTTAAGTGAATTTTTGGCAAACATTTTTTCCTCGTTTAACTACATGTGGCGATTGGCCATCGGACATGAGTTAGAGTAAACATCAGCTAAGTACTAAATTAGTGATATATCGTCTCACCCTACACAGCATGATACCAATATGCGAATAACAATTCGATTGGCCTAGAACAATCAATTCAATGACTTTAAAGATCATTTAGAAAGGACAGAAATTGATTTATCTTTTCCCAAGTTTTCACAGAAATCTCCTTAATTTCTAACGTAAACCAAATCGCTTTATCTATTCTAATCTGGTAAAGAAAATAGGGACAGACAACATCATCAATGTAATGCTGTTTTATCAATTTCAAAATCAATTTATCTTTATAATTTCCCCTTCAATCTATGGGGTCTACTAAACAATTACCAAAAACAGTATAAAATGAATAAATCGCATCATCTAGCAACCACTCCTACAAAATCCAATAAAAATCCCAAAATACATACACACACAGTTATGTTTACAATGCATCACAAATTATAATAGATTGAAACACGACCCATTTGCCATGTATGCAATTTACCAATTGAAACAATTCAAATGGATAATCGCTTAATAGAATACTCAGAACCAAAAAAAAAAGTAAACGTCTACACGAAGAGAATATTTCCACAAAACCATCAATCAAAATAAAGAAAAATCTCTCCCATTGAATTTTTCCATTCTCTTTGTTTTATTCCAATGTTTTTTGTTTCCATTCGCAAATAGGTTGCCAATTGAATTCACTGGTTTTGTTATTGTATGAATTTTATATTACTCTTTATACGATGGAAAATCATTGGTGAAACATAAAAACCAAATCGCAGATAATTGACTTGTGAATATTATGCAATTTGATCGGCTTATGAGTATAATCAATTTAAATCCAGATTTTTATGATATCAAAATAGGGGTTCGTTTCCATTCTCTCTTATTATAAAAATAAAAATTCAGGAAACAGGACCAAAAAAAAAAAATAGAAAATGAATTGAAAAATATGAAATATAAAGCGATTATTGAATTTCAGTAGATTTTCCGTAATCGATTAGATTGTTTCACTGAACATTGAAATTTATATGAGATGGAAACAATAAATTTTTTACTTTGTTTTTGATGTTTTCTTTCACGAAATACCGATAATTATAATTGGAAACTAAGTATATTCATAAAACACAAATAAATCATTCCCTCCATGCTCCATGGTACCTCAAGTCCAAAAATGACAAACAAAAGCCAATGAATTTTATATTCTTTTTTCATCATTAATATTTTCTACTCGTCATTTTGTTCATATTTAATAAAACTTTTTTTTGGTTCACACAAACAAAAAATAAGAAAAACTTAGCACCAGAAAAAAAGAACAAAAATTTTCACACAATTTTCCATAAAAATGATTGCATATATTCGTCATTCGACTGTGAAACTGGGAACATATACACATATATTATGTTCCCCAAAATGAATACGTGAAAATTTATGAATTCTTTACACGTACTCCTTTAACTTTCAATACACACGCGTTATATTAGATTGAATGAAATTGTATTCAAAGAACAACAACGGACCAAAAGAAAAATGAATAACAGAATTCAACAACATTGAAGAAATAGAAGTACAGAAAATAAAAAGACAAAACAACAAAAGACAAAACCAGAACGAAAAAAAGAATAGAAATACAATGAATGATGTTCTTTAATCATGAATTCTCACCATTCTTAGGCCAATCGGTCTGCTCAACTGGCACACTTCATCTCATCTTTCATTCTAATCTAACCAATATTCTTCCACTAGTAATTTACCAAACCGAATGCGGAAAATTCACTTAAATTTTCAACACACACCATATCATCATCAATTCCAGTTGAATGCGATTGAAAGGACATAAATAACAAACATAATGATCTAATATTCTAAACAGGATGTTTGTATTCTCAATAATTTTTACTTTTGTCCTTCTATCATATCTTTTCACACATTTAATAATTTCCACCTGCATATGCAAATTATAACTTCAGTTTATAATAAGCAAATTTTCATATCGACATGATCTGAATAAATTTTCCATTCAAACAAGAAAAAAACAGAAAGAAAAATTAAAATATGAAACCAAATTTCATTCAAACCATCAGTAATATCAACCATATAAAGATATACTGCAAGTTGAATTGATACAATGAATCCTTAATTACCTGGATTCTCTGGATTATTTATTTTTATTTTTACTTTTCTCTTTTATTTTTACAAAAAAAAACAGAGACTTCCTAGCTTAGATAACTTTCAGTGTTTCCTATTCCCTTGCTTTTAATTTACAGAAAATTCATTAAAGTTTCCTCTACCAGATTACCATATTTTACAGATCTCTTGTCTAGAAAATCAGATAAAAACTTTTCATCACATACCCATTAAAGGTATGAGAATCACAAAATCTCCAGAGAAGATGCATACCCCACATATGCCCAATACCTTTATGTCAAAATGAATCGATCTATAGCATTGCGTACACAACGAAACAGAGATCTTACACAAACATCAAATGATTATTGAAATGATAATCAAACGAAACATACACCTCCAGAGGACTAACAATGACAACTCAAATACATAACATTTATTCCTTTAGGTATTACACGCTTTCATGTTTCACATGCATTCCATAAAAGTACAACAGATACCAACAGCATAAAAAAAACAGAAACGAAAGAAACTTAATATGTAAATCAACTGGAAATTTCTCTTTAACTAAACTACAAAATAGAAAAGGAAGAAAAAAGTAATTTTCATGACAACAATAGATATTATCTCAAGTGAAAAATATATGGTTTCTTCTTCTACATGAAACTGATACACGCA
Organism: Coboldia fuscipes; assembly: GCA_001014335.1. Lineage (NCBI taxonomy): Eukaryota > Metazoa > Arthropoda > Insecta > Diptera > Scatopsidae > Coboldia > Coboldia fuscipes. Next base: position 25,216 of record JXOR01000152.1, on the reverse strand, counting down.
TTACCATTCATATAAAAATAATACGATATTCTATACAAATGACAATTCACAGTCCCAAAATTACAGTTCATCCATAAAGAAATTGGATTTAATTTCACCTATTCTTGTTATCAGTCAGACTATAAAACATTCCACTATTAACGAATGAATAAATCCCCCACAAAATAGATAATTTCTTCATCTGTTTTATTCGTGTAATTCACCGCTAAGAATACAAATCCAAATAAAAAAAAAATGCCCAAATAAGATTAACATGAAAATCAAATAGGATCATCTATATTCCACCATGTTTTCCCAAAAGCACATACCAAATACACCAAACTTATGGTTCACTTAGCGAAACGGGCCCAGATTATAACAAGAAGTACTGTTAACTCTTTAGGGAAATGAACTTTCTTAAATTAACACTCCAAACAACAGAAAAAAAAATAAATAGAAAATAATTTCGTATTGATAACAGGAATATAATAATAAAATTCAATAAATAAATTGGGGACAATATTATACTATCCAATCACACACACACTCGCCCATTATTAGATGATGTCAACATAAAATCCTATTAACTAAGGGCTAACACCATGGGAATTAATCTCAACCTCCAACCCACTCATTCTCATCGGAAAAGATTCAACAAATACACGGTGTAATCCATCCTGGGATTAATATGAATGAGCAGAGAAAAAAAAAATTCAGCAGATTGAAATTATGCAATTCCATCTATTCAAATTCAAATTTTGCGAACCAAAACCAACAAACGACAAAAATACACGAGAAACGAGAATCGAGATTTTCCCAAGCATAATGATCTGAAATGTTTATTGCAAATTTGATAATAATAATGATAAAAAGGTATCATTGAATAATGAAATAGCAGAAACGATTGAATTATACTTTTTTTTCTCCAACGAATATTAACAATTTCTCAAATAATAATGATCTTTTGAATGATAAGAAATATCCCCCATTGGTTTCAATCTATTTTGCATCTTAATATGATATTTTTTGAATCAAACATACACAAACAACACGAGCCAAATAGCAAAAAAAAATTGTTTTCATATCACGGAACTTGAAATAACTTTGATTATAATCAGTGAAAGAAAAGTTCTTGTTACCTCTCATCTTTACCAAGTTATACAGATTTTTGATATTAAACGACAACTCACACCTTATGGTTGATGGTGACACGGATTATTGAGTTAAACTCATTTGTGGAAAACTCCTCAGTCCCTTTGGTGAACACAATATTGGATATCCAATGCTATGAACTGTACATATTCCTAATATTCACCTCAATCTATTACTCCCATTAGCATTCAATGTGAAATGTGATGACAAAAAAACCCAAACAACAACAAAATATTGGCTTTCCATTAATGGTTTTTTCTGTCTTTCACTTTATAATTCAGGTGCAAAATTTTCTTCATCTGGTTCAACGCCTTGAATAATAATTAATTTGATCTTTTCGATTATATTCAACGAATATAAAACATGATGATTTTTAATTAGTAATTTATATGGAAATAATACACATAGTGGATTAATTAAATGTCTTATTCAACATGACTTCCTTTTACTTATTTCTTCTTTTTATTTTTCTTACTTCACATTTAGTTTGATTCTTTTGATGAGTTTTGTATGTAATTAAACAATGTTGAATTAATACTACTGATTTTCTACTACAATTTAATTTTTTTTTCCATTTCTTTAAAAAAAAGATCACGTATCAAGAATAAAATCATGTTCTTGTCTAATTTAATATTTATATTCATACAAATTCATTATAGCATTCTTCAGTATCTTATATTTTTTTCCTGTTGATAAGAATCCCATTTTCTTTATTTGATGCCCATCAAAACTCTCGTGGTTTCCTTGAACACTGTTTTTTTTTTTATTAAAATTCTGGTCTTTGATTAGAATTGAAATGGAAAATAAAAATGAAAAATATGTAAATTAGGATTTTCCATCATTGAAGTCATAAACCAAATGGGAATTATATTTGACCTCATTGATGATTCCATAGTGAATTACAAATAAACAGTTCAATAGAATTGACAACTGCTGGGAATATGAATTGATAACTTCTCATTAAAAATGCCGTTACATAACACACTAACTTCATCTAACATTTGATCATCAGTTCACACTTCCAACAGATTAATTGAAATCTTAACTCTTAACTTACAGATGAAACAAACAAAAAATTCGATCATAATTACATGAGTCTGAAAGAGTGCCATCAACCGAATCTTAATCAGACCAATCAATTGAAAAGGGATCAAAATACAAGAAACTCTACTTCACACTTACATTATAATTGATTTTAACCAATGAAAAAAAGCCATTCAAGTTAATTAAAATGATCGAAATTCATCGCAAAAGAAAATTATGTTCATTTTCTCAAAAAAGGAAATTGAATATTTTCAGTAACAATTACTGACTTTTAATCCCAAATCTCCACAGGCTAGTTAACATCACATCTCTCAGTATTTCTTCCATTACATAAGAAAACACTCGTTGCATTATAATGGACCACAGAGTATCAAATATTCCAAAAATTATTGATCAAACGAGCAGAACTTCCCAACATCAACTAGTTTTCAATTACATCTTAGAATTTAATTCCAACTAATTAAAGAAAATGATATTAAAAATACACTTAAAACGAAAAGATCATTTTTAATTCGAAATAGTCTTAGAAAATTGTCATTATAATCATTCCATCGTTACTTGCTTTTCTTTTCTAAACATCCACATACTCTTCTTATTGTAATCATATAAAAGTAATATTAAACTCAGCCAGTGCAACTAATTGAAGACTTTTTCTTATTTAATAAAACAAATTTAATAGAAATTATCTTTTAGGACAATATTTTCTATTCTTACATTCCATATCTCTTTCCCTTTAATACTCAATATGTAACCATTGGACATATTTGTTTCATTGGTTGATGATGATTTTTCACAAAAGCACACAAATTCGTAAATGAGCCATTAAGTTAATTTCTTTCCATTTCCTTTAACAACATCTCAATGCTAAATGCTTTTGCTCATTTTCTCTCTCTCACACCGAATTCTCTTTTCATCAAAAATGTCCCAATAGCTTCAATTATGGTCACGATGACTATCTTATCACACCATACTGTTTATTTCAACATCCGTTACACATTTGATATCAAAAACACAAAACGTAAAATAAGAAAATATGTTTTACTTATATATCCAATATTGGTCCATGTCTATCTTCTATTCAGATAGAAGTAAAAATCCGGTAATTCGTTATGAATGGCTTTTTCCTTGTTCTTGAAAATGGCCAGTGAATAATACACATATAGCAATACCATTGCCAAACGAAAATTATATGAAAAGATCACTAAAGAAAAACACTAAAAATAAATGTTACATTCCACAAAGCGACCATAATTTTCTATGATGTACATTTTCCACTCGCCCAACCCAAACCACAATATTTGACTTTTCTCCCTTTTAATTTTTACACAACAACCAGATTACTAACAACAGAGAGTTAGTAAAACGAAAATTGAAGACAAACTGTTGACGATGAGAAAAGTTTTTCCTGTTACCATCAAACAAAATTCATATTTGGTTTCTTTTCTATACATTTTGGTTTTTCTTATTTTTTTTTTCTCACTGATTCTCTTATTTTTTGATGCTACAAATTGTCCCTACAGTCAAAAGCCAATAATAATATCTTTTCTTTTACTCGTCTGGTCACCATTATCAGCATATGCGTTCACATAATAATCATTCGCACAGTATGACGATATAGTAAGAGGCCTGACATCACTTGTATCAATGCTAATCTAAATTTTATGCAGAGAATGAGTGGTAAACATTTTACCATTTATAAGAATAAGAAAATCTACCCTCAATCAAGAAACAACTAAACTCATAACAAAACTTCACAATCTCTTCTTAGTTCTAACAAAATATAACGGAAGAATGATTAGATTGATAAAGACATTTCGTAGTTATGTATGCTACTCATTTTATTGATGCCCATTAAAGAAGAGATCAGTCTTCAATGTTAAACGTTTCTTGATACAAATTAATGGCTAAGTATAGAAGGTTACCAAACAGCACACAGTCTTCCCATTAGAGAAATTTACAGATTTTGACACGAGCATCAATTTTAGCTGGTGTCCTCATCCCCAAAATAAAATTTAAGCGGATTTAACAACAAGTAAAACGAAAAAATAAAATACAAGAAGTTCCTTCAGATAAGAAGAATATTGACAAAGTTTTGTCAATCCAATCCAGTTGCCTTTATAGTTAATTATTAACATTTACCTATAAAGGTATGTTTCATCACTTTTCAAATAACGCGACATCACATCACTGATTCATCATCAAGCTAAATAAGTAAAAACCACCATGAACAATTTCGTTAAGGGTGATTTAATCTCTATTTACACTATAATATGGGTAAGATGAAACCTTAAGGATTTTATGTTTATTTTTATATTATTTCGCTTAATAAGACATTGACAATTGTGTAACCATTAACATAGATAGAGAACACCATCCATACACCAACAACACTCATTTTAACGGTTAACAACTTAACAGCTTAACCATACTAACCGAAAAAGGGAAAAGTATTTATAATAAATTGGTATTGTTGTAAAACCAAATGAAATGCATTAATTTACATTCAACTTGTGTACTACATATTTATGATTATGTTGTCACTTAATTACCTTTAATTGAGACCATTTATTTACGTTCTATGATTATTAGGCCACCCAGTGGAATCAAATATAAAATAAAAGTTTCTTTTCCCTTTTTATTCAGGAACCAATTCTCTAATGTTCTGTTGAAATATTATTTTTTGCCTTTTCTCTATTGGGGGCTTAACACATCAAATGATTTTTAGCAAAACACCATTATTGTTGATGATAATGATGACAATTCTCTATACACCATCATCACTTTTTAGTTAATTTTTATACAATTTTTACATAAACATACTTGACATGAATTCAAATGCTATGGAATGCTTTTAATGGGAATTTTCTCACTTCTACATTTTGTCGCTTTTTCTCTTTTAAATCTAATTTATCCTACTAACGATCTGATGGATTCGCAAAGTAAAAATGAATCAACAATTGCGATCACGCATATGTAATATTATTAGGTCACGACTTCACAAATCATATCATCATCTTCTTCATAAAAAACAACAAAAAAAAAATAACAACATTAGACAAAGAAACTGAAAGAAAATGTAAAATAAATGACACGTTCTTTTCGCTTTAACCAAGAATCTAAATGTAATACATCTATCATCTTTGGCAGATGCTTTTATTATTAACACAACCGAAGAAGAAAAAATTTAATTTTTGTCTATTTTCATTTTTGCTCTAATTCCGTTCAGAATCTTAAGGAAAATGTTTTCCACTTGTGTCACTGGACAACAAAACGCACATGAATAAAAAGAACCAACGAAATTCTTTGAAATCAAATTGGAATAAAAAAGAGTGTTTCATGCCTTGACGAAAACATTTCCTAACTACTTATCAGTTATCTTTTATTTAATTTATTATTGTTCTGTACGGTTTTTTATTAGATGAACACAGTCAGCATCCTACATGAATAGAAACCTTCAATCAGCAACGAAAAGTTCTTACAGCCCAAATTATAAGCATACGCGTATTTTATCGTGCAAATTTTCCTTTAGGTTAATAAACATTCCTTATTTTTGTTCTATATATATTTTTTATGTTGTTGTGTTGTCTTTCCATTTATTATATTTAAGTAAATTTTCTTTCTAATGTTTATTCCATCACGTATTCCTAATATCGAATAGCGTGAAAATGGTAAACTCAATAAACATGTCAAATTTACAAATTGGTCGCAAGCGTGCTCGGAAAATTCAGACAAGAAAACAGTACGATATCAATAATAGAAAAATTCATTTCATTTGATCCAAATTCATTGACGGTTTCATTAAACCGTCTGACGATTTAATATACCGAACTAAGTTATTTTCAATTATTTACATTTTAAGAAGAGTTACCGACATAAAATGGTAAGCAATTCCCATTAAGAAGCATTGAATCACTAGAACTGTGAGACAAAACACCCAAATTCTCTCAACTATTTTTATAAACGTTCGATATGTAGCATTAACTTTGATTTACCCTAATTAAGGAACAAGACTGTCGATATGATTTCTTAAATTTGAATATGAAATCATTGGTGATGGATTATAAATACAAGAAATTTTTCATTGAAACGATGACAATTAAATTCAAAATGATGCACATGAATTAATACGTTCCGACGAAAGAAAATTGCTCTTCTGTGGAATCTGTAATTTTACGTAAAATTAATAAAATTAATGTATTAATTTTAATAAGTTTCGACGAAAGAAAATTGCAAACGCAACGACGTATCATTTAAATATTACTTTTGGGATAATCTTTCCGCCAAATGTTTAACTTCGAGTGACATAAATCGGCATTTGTCGAGTTTTAAATATTTGCATGTCACACGGTCCAAAATTTAATTTTGGCGGACAAATGGCAGACATTTTGTCATAATCGTCACAATGGGTCCATGGAATTTCACAACATTTTATTACGAACGAATTACGATAAAATTATACGATAAATTGGACTTAACCATATCTTAAAATATACATGGAGGAATAATGAATGTAATGTGTATAATGGAAATAAAATATCTAACTATAATTAAGGAATATGTTCAAAATAAAAATTTCTTACTTGGAAAATGGCTGCCGTGAAGAAACATAAGAAAATAAATCACAAATTACACAACACATTTCACTACACTTCACTAATAAAACTACACAAATCACTAATTTAATTGCACTACATTCACTGAAATAAATTAAAATGATCAAGGAAAGGAATAAAATAAATAAAAAAATTACATTTTTACGGAACATTCATTCGATACGTCGTGATCGGGTAAAAGTCGCCGGCGAACTGATTTATTGTGACGAATGGCACAAAGTGTCTGTGGAATTGTGTTTTTATGTTGGTACCATTGAGTTATTCCACCGTCGATCAATTTTTTTCATGGAAATTCTAAAGAAATACGGATTCTTCAGAGTTAATGGAGGTTCCCTGTTACAGAAATCTAGAATCTAATACACTTGGTGTCGTTAAAAATAGTTTAGAAAGAGATTCACTTGTCATTTATCGGAATTGTTGGTTTGATTGAATGGAAATAAAATTCTCAAATTAATGAATTCTGTAACAAAAACCCGGTAACAACGGCGTTGAATAGAATTCCAGATTCTTTGATTCAATGAAATGCTACAAAATGTTCAGAATATGTCAAAAGAAGTGTGTTTGTTGAATCACCATACAATATAATGCGAAATAAAATGGATAAATGGCCGTTATTGCTATAACGGGAACGATTTAAACAAGTGACCACACCATCTTCCTAAAACCCAATCAATTACAAAACAATTAAAAATAATTCAGTTTTATTCAATGAGGGAACATATTCTACAATTCTGATCAATTTGATTCTAAATTGCGTTCTTTAAATTGTTAGACTTGCTTATACATTTCTTCCTTCTACCTACAACCGGTATCTACTCAGTAGGATCATCATTACATATCGGTACTGTCGAGTTGTAGTGTTCACCAAGACTGTAGATATGGCGATGATACGTGATGATTAATGTTTCCGTCTTGTAGTTATCACCCTGAAATGTTGAAGGACCGACAGCCTGAATAATTTCAATTGGATGCTCAAGAACATTGGACAAAGCTTGTAATTCAATTTGGCCTCCCCAAGTGGCAATGTTCTCAGTGTCATCACAGTATTTGGTAAACTGGTCATCACTAAGTGGTTCATTCGACTGTGGACAGGTCATGTAATTGATGAAATAGTCTTTGTTTCTACGTATATAATCGGCGGTATCCTTTCTCAGCTCCTGTACATTCTTCGATTTTCCTATTAAACTTAACTGATGTGAAATAGCGTTGTACAAACAATCGCCATCCGATGCGATTGTGTGCACCCTCAAACCTCGTAAACTGAGTATTTCAGTTATGGCTGCTATTTCCTGCAATCGGGGACCATTCTCAGAGACCCTCATTGCGGCCATCATTTCAACTTGTCGGTCATGTTCTTCCTTCGCTTTCTTGTCTCGACGCCGTTGCGCCTTCGAAATTTTGTGATTCGAATCAATTTCCTCCTTAACAAACGGTGTACTAGTGTCGGGGATCTCAACATTCGGTACCGGTCTCCATGATTCAAGTGCACGTGTTCTTTGCTCAATCTCCGCTTCCAGACGAATAATTTCCTCTTGGGTTTCCTTCCTCTTGCTCTTGTTGGTTTTAGATAACTTCTTGAGAGACTGCAACGTAGCCTGCATTTCCTTACGTTCCCTTCGAATTCGAGCCTGGTCATCTTCTCCATGCTCTTGATTAATTGGATTTTCAATTGGTTGTTCCAACATTCTTCTTCTAAGTTCCGTCTGCTGCACAATTCAAAGCTAGAACGAATAATAGAAATTATAGTTGTTTTGTTTACCATTGTTTCCATTCAAGCAATTGTTCTATACTCACAATCAATTGAATTTAAAATGGATATGGCGATAAAGCGTCTGAATTTTTCTACAATTTTTAACTACAGAAAATTCACTTTAACTTTACTAAATTAGCAACGTAAATTAGTTCCCAAAGATGTAATTATGATAAACACAAACTGATTCTTATTAATATTATCTACCGCGCGCAACTGGCAACAGCTGGTCCAAATAGTAAAAGTGACGAAACTGAAAAAAAAAATGAATATGAGTTAACTGAAGGCAAAACCTTACTGAAGCTAATTTTCAATACGAGCCGGCTTTTATAACTTTTTTTCGTACCGTTACACATTCTTCCGAGAACAAAAAGGAATTTGATTTGAATAAAAAATAATTTTATTATGTACATGACAACAATTAACAATTTAATAAGGCAAAACTTGTTCATATGAACACGCGTGGCCACATTTTGGACAAGTTTCATTCTTCGAGAACCATTCTCGCAAATGAACTAAATGGCCACCATGAGAACAGCCTTGACACCAAGCGTAGAGTCCTCGAACCACTTGTTTGCACACACAACATTTTGACGATTCCACAGATTTACATTTTGGACAATAGTATCCGGCACCGTTAAGCGTCGGACGATTACAGTTCCCGCAATTTGTGTGCACAGCGGTCGATTGCTGATTCATCATAATAATTCTTTTCAGATTTGATCGATTCATAATTTCCGTTGCCTGAATCCACAAACGATTTCGATGAAGCAATTCAATGTATCCTTGCATCCAGTGTTCCATTGTTAAATCATCTAAATGCAAATCATTTCGTTTGTCCTCCAGAACTATTAGAATTGATATTGCGGTTTGGACATCACCAAAATCGACTAGAGTATGTAAGATTTCCGTTATCACCTTTTGATGTTCCCAATTTGTTGTTCCAGGTACACTATTTACACGAAGTAGACTAACTGCTGAATTATTTTGCTAAAATTTAAATACATACATCCATGAGATAATCATTAACAAGAGTAAAATGGTACACAACTTACAGGCAATGGATTCGCTGTATTAATTTCTTTTGAACTATCTAATTCGGTATTAGTTAACATTTCAGAATTCGATGAAAGCCAGTCTTTAGTTGTGTCGTGTGGTCCAATATAAAGGAAACCATTTCGTAAACTTTTTATTCGCATTATATTATCGACACCACGGTCGTTGTGTCCGAAGACAAAGTCTTGTAAAATATCACGTGAATTAACTGCTGCCGGTACATCGGGAATAGACAGTGATTGACTCACAGTTTCATCCTTCACAGTAGTAACACCATTATCCTCTCTGGTTTTCAATAAAATCTCATCGTCAACGGTAATTGGTATCGATGATTGAGTTAAAAATGTTTTGGTTGTTAAAATATTCTGTGAACCAACAATGAGACTTCTTTGTTCGCTGAGTTGATTATGCACCATATTTGGTGCGTAGATTGTCTTTATCATTGACCAAAGAAACCCAATTTCACGATTTCCATATTTCACTGCTATACTTGCATTATGATCACATAATTCTGTAATTGATTTGCCATGAAGCAAATATTCTTTAGCACATCCTAAGAAGAAATCATGATCTTGTTTCATTATATTCTTGGGTTCCTTCAGTTTAGTCTCATGCATTACCGATCTAGCCAAATGAAAAGTGTCATCATAAACGTAATTCTGTTGGTTTGGTTGCACTTTAGTCATTGTTCTAAAAAGGAATAATAATTAAAATATCTTTGATAAGATTGAATGAGATTGCTAACTTACCCTAATATACCAGATTTTAATGAAACTGGTGGAACTGGAGGATTTGAAACTTTTATCTTATACGAATACATCATATCACCACTTATATTCAAATTTGCACTGTGCGGATTTGATGTGTTGGCTGGAAATGTTGCATGCTTGAAAGTATGCTTGTAAATGGTGGAATCTTTACTGGTCGATAGTAAAATATTGGCATCTGTTGACATCCAGCAAATTCCAGTGGTCACGTTACTGTGCTCATCAAATGCCGCGTATGGAATGTAAGGACGACGAATGTCCCAAATATAAATGCTGTAATCAACTACCATGGCACAACTAGCTAAGTGGAACTTATATCTGAAACATATAAATATGTGAAAATCCGTTAACAATGATTCATTGAATAGTTCAAATACTTTTTATCAGTGTTCGGTCTCCATTTGACCCGTCCAACTACCGCAATTGTATGAATTGTATGCTTTAAACTAACTGAGGGTATTTCCATATCCCAAATCTGTAAATAAACAAAATTAACTTAGTTACTCAACAAAGTTTTTAACACAATAATATGATAATAGATTATACCTTAATTTGTTTATCTCGGCTGCCAGTTGCTAGCCACGGCTCCGTTGGATGCCAATCACAAGCATAAATCGGTCCACTGTGGGCAGTGTATTGCAAATAGACCTTATCAGCTCTACAAAAAATTTAGTAATTATTAACCGAATGAAATTTATCAAATTGAAATACGACTACTTTCTCATATCCCATATTTGTACAGTTCCATTCTCCGAAACGGCAGCAAATATATTCAAATTGAATGGACAAAACTTCGCATCTCTCACACTTTCCGCGTTACTGCAATGAAATTCATTGATTACCAAATCAATTATCTTTTCGGTTATACAATTTGTTACCTAAAAAACGTGTTAATTGCTTTATCGTTTCTTAAATCGAATGCTTTTATGGTTCCATCTTGTGATCCAGATATTAGATAATTCTCTCTGCTGTGAAAGGTAACTGTCGTTGCTGTACGCTTATGTTCACTGTATACTTTCATCTGTTTGTGGCGTCCGAAACGAGATAAGTCCCAAATTGATACAAGCCCATTTGTGGCAGCTGTGGCCAGAATATTATTGTCGATATTACTCCAGGCCACATCATTCGATGAATAGCTAAGGTTTTGGTTTTTACTACCACGCATATTGCACACTTCGGTGAATCCATCATTCTCAACAGAAAAGACTTTCAGCACTAAAACGAAATAAAAATGATTTAGATAAATGAGTTGCAGTGGATTATCTGCTGCGATGGCTATTACAGCTTCTTCCAGCCACTGCAATTTGTGAAGCCTCGCGGTTTAGAGCCAGAGCATTGGCATGTCCCTCATGACACACTCTCATACTGATCCCGGACGTGAAGGCAGGATCGCATCCCAGCAACATACTCGAGTGAAGTGTCCCTGCCATTTTATTGCACTATCTAACTGTACTATTCTATTGCACGTAGTCTCATGTTTGCTTCAATCGTGTGGCAATAAAAGAGAACAGAAGTATGTGTAACTATCAAATGCGGAAGACAACGAGGAGGCGATGGCAAAATTCTTGATCCAACGAGCGAAAACAAACACTTGATATAAATATTGTTGTGAGCCATACGGTACAAATCGTCGCCTTAAACTCATATGGTCGTAAGAGACTCTTTTGAATTTTCGGAGATCTCTTGACACAGAACCAAAGGAATCAGGATATACGACTTGTGTAAAAAGTGTGTAGATTGGAAACCAATCACGGAACAATGAGGTCCAGAGATGAAATGTATTTTTAATTTTTTCCATAAGTTGTACGAAATTTAAAACATTTCATACTCGAATCGAATCTTGAAACCGAATTTTCCACTTACGACCATATAATGTTGAGACGACGATATGTATTTTCGATATGTGTTTGACTTTCCGGTGACATTACTGTTGAAGAGTAGTAGCTGTCATAGGAAATTTTCGTTTTGTGCAGTCAGTTCTCTTAAAACCAATTGTGTGCATTGTTGTCATTGAATTTCGATAAAAAAAATTTTTTTTGAGAGTTTTGTAATTTGGCAGTGTTGGATTGAAATTATTATTAAGGACGGCATTGCATTGAATAACAAAGTCTTTTTTGGCGGATGAACACCGGATGAAATACCAGCACTTGGCGAGATTGGTGCAAGAACTCACCCGAGGTAATTCCTTCACTCCACAAAGACAGAAGCCATTGGCTGGCTTGTACGCCATTCCCGTTTGCATATCGTCTGAATTTGGGAAATATGGCCATCGACGGAATGCACTGAATCAAAATATAACGACACCATTCGCACAAATACCAAACAATAACAGATTCTGTTAGGACAAAAATTTATTAAATTACATTTTACAATTCCTCGTGTTTGCCACAGAATCGAATTTAATAGTTTGATATCAAGCTCAGTAATTTTAGTCACCTAATAACTCCGTCTCTCTTCCACTTATATCGTTATACCGACCCCGAGTCGGAATTGATTCTTACCATGATTCAGGAATGCACTCAATGAGAATATGAACGGCAATGGATTCAATTTCTTCTCCAATACGGAACACATATTCCAATTGGTGTCAATCATTGCACGAAATACCAAATCGCTCTTTGGCAAGTCAAATTGGTACGCAATAGTACCGACCGTATCTTGTGCACGGAAATTGGTTTCAATTTCAGCGCCAATTTGAATTTGTCCGCTTGCCTTTAAGTAGTAACAAACATGAAATCCCGTGGGACCGAGTGTACCAGTCCATAATGCTGGGCCGTTCTTATAACGGCATGCAGCTGAGAGTAGTGCTATCTCACCACCAGGTACTTGATTCCCATAATGGTAAGCCATTTCACATCCCAGCGCCAGTTTTTCACTGACCGTTTGCAAATAGTGGGCCACAATAATGCCCGAATTATTAAATAAATTTATGTTTCCTAAAGTAAGTGATGCTGTATAATTACTACCAGCATAATCGGTGGTCACTTGACCTCTGGTTGTTTTATTTTGCATTTGTATTGCACATTTCATTCTTACGTTCGATGTCAATTGATGCATTATATTTGCATTTAAATTTCCACTTGAATCAACATCACCAAATAAAATTGGATAACTTTCTGTTGCTGAATATTGTTTGGTGCCAACATATGTGGTACCAAATCTGTAACCGGACTGGCTATTCTGTGCCAATGCAATATTATGTGATATCTGGAAATGGTTACTGATACCACGATTCACTAACAATTTGGCACCCTCAAAGTACATCGGCATTAATTCTTTACATTTTTTATGTAAATCTTCTATTGTTCCTGGATTTTCAAAACTTTCATTTAAGACACGACGTAAATTTGGTTGTCTCCCAGGTATTCGGGTACTGTCTGCATGGGTAGTAAATGTTTGAAACTCTTCCGTAGTTTCAGTTTTAGCTGCAACATTTCCCATTCCAACTTCATATAACTTATATCCTAAATTGTTATATTTTAGAAATAATTCGTTACACTATAAATTTTCAAAAAAAAAGAGAACAGAAAAGAATGTGGTTCTCCTTAACTTATATATTTCTATGAAAGATATTATGGTAACAAGAAATATATATTGATTTTCAATCGAGTATGACACTAATAAGAACAATAAATTAGAATAATATGTTACCCTATTTGAAAGAAATATATTGAATACGTTTGATTGATTATGGATTGTTGATTAATTTATCAGAAGTACACATAATCGCAGACACCCTAATTGTATTCTCCATTTATTTTACAGTGATTAGAGATTGAAATCGCTAATTATTAAAGAAGAAGTGTGAGAAGGCTCAAACAATGTATACAAGAAGAAAAACAAATGCGAATAAGACAGTTCCTGCTGTTAAAGAGTATACCAACGTAGGTGATCTAAGTGAATATCAATATGTAACATATGACGAAGATGAGTCATTGAAAGTGAGATCAATTAATTTGAGTTTCATTTGTGGTATTATATCCTTTCAATTTCTCTTTGTAGGTTGATGGAAATCTAGAGTACATGCAGGTGATTGAGGAGGATGATGAAGAGATGTACTATGAAATTGATAGTAAAGGTCAACTGATACAACAGGTATTAAATTCAGATCCCGTCAAGGTGGAAATTGTTCAGAATGAACTGGTATCTCCATCCAAAGATCCGAATGCTGTAAGTTGATGAATTATGTATTTGTAATAATTTTCCTAATTTATTCCATGTTCTTTTAGTTTTCCTGTGAGCTGTGTGGTTGTGATATTCAAGGTCAAATAAATTTTTTTGCACATTTAAAAGCGCACTATGAACCAAGTATGAAAACTGGAGAAGCGGAAAAGGTAGAAGATGAATTTGAAACGATAACCGGAGATTATGACGACATACAAGAAGAAGTACACGAAGAAATAACTGAAGAAGAAAATGAAGAAACAGTTGAATCATTTGGATTAGAAGAAGATTCAATTGAATTATATGAAGATGATAATGATAAACCGATTGAACAAATCGAAGAATTTGATGATACATATATACAAGATGAGGACATGATAATCGAGGAAATTGAAGAGGGCGAGTGTGTAAATCCTTTACTATTAGAAGAGTAAATAATTATTTTATGAATAGAAAGAAACAATTTATATAAATCAATACTTCTTACTATAGGTTTAAAGAGGAAACAATCATAGTACCGACAGGAGGTAAATACGTTGTAAGCAAAGTACTTTTACCGAATAGGAAAATAGCTCAAGATGAGTCGAAAGACAAAGACGATGCAGAAAAAAGAAAGCGAAAACGAAAGTCAAATAGTTTCGGTAAATTGTTGATTTTATGTAATTTTAAAAGTAACTGGTACTAATTTGATATTATGTTGTAGACCATATACCGAAGGACTTCTTTACAATTACCTCAACTGCGGATAAATTAGACGATAATCTAGATATTGACCCAATAAAACCAAAGTACAAAAGACAATATGCATGCAATCATTGTCAAAAAGTTTTAAATACAAGAAGTGCGGCCGTATACCATTATAATTCTTACATTGATTTGCGACAATTTACTTGTGAATTATGCGGTAAAACGTTTTTATCACGAACAGCATTGGACGTTCATCGTCGACGTCATGGAACAGCTAGACCATTTGTATGCCAAGTATGTGGTAAAGCATTTAAGGATCCAAGTGATCTACAATATCATATGTCAGCCCATTCAGACGTAAGACGTTTCAAGTGCGAAACCTGCGGTAAAGCATTTGCTAGAAATTATTCATTGACCATTCACACAAGATGTCATACAGGTGAACGTCCCTATAAATGCCAATATTGCAACAAAGGGTTCCGTGCTAGTAACTACTTACGCAGTCATATACGTTTGCATACAGGTGAGTTAAATGATTTGTTTATAGTAACATTGAATTAAATTAAATATTTTAGGTGAAAAACCACATGAGTGTCCAATTTGTCAGCATCGATTCAGAGTGCGAAGTGATTTTAAACGCCATTATGCAACACACGAAAGAAACGGTCGCACATCAAAACGGAAGTCAAAAGCAGCTAAAACAGAAATATCAACAATTGTAATTAGAGATCCAACACTGGATTCTAGTGAATAAAAATGTGTTTTTTTAATTTAATATTTGTAATTATAATTCTTTTGTTAAGCTTCCTTTAAATAATTCAGTTTTATTCAAAATAAAAATTTTAATTAGAATTCAAAAATTAAATAGATAACTACTACTATTATAATACATTTATTTCAATCTTATATTTACATGGATAGTGAGTAATTTTATTTAAAATAATTGTATGTAATCAAAGAGATATCATAAACCGATTATATTTAATAATTCGGTTCAAAACGGGTGGTTAATGTTCATTACCTTAGCATAATGACTAGAAAATGATGGAAGAATTTTAATTAGTAGCCTTTTCTTATGCTTAGGAAGGATTGGTTTTACCTCTAAAAGGATTTAATTAAAAACGAATTGCTTTCTTTGATTCATCGCCACTTTGGAAAAGCACCTAGAAACATTTTTTATTCATTGGATGGAATTTTAATATGTGCGCATATGTATAATTTCTTTATTTTAATTTGATTTCAGTGATTAGGGAAGTAAGCTCTATTGTTACATGACAATACGTCAAGCAGAAGACGGATTCGATTATATTTTAATCCTTGTACAGTGTAACATTTGTTTTGGAAGCAATTTAGTAAATTTTTCTCGCTAAAAAAATGATTATAGTAATTAATGTGCATACAAATTTAACCGATTTCCTGTTTTTTTTTTTTCATAACAATTTAAATTCATTGTTAACTAATTACAAGAATTATCAGACTTCAACTAAGCGCTAATTCCATTTAGTATATAGTAATTCATACTAAATACTAAATAACACTTCATTAGTTTAATTATCACTTATAGTCTAATCAAAAGGAATAAAATAACAGCCCATTTCATCAAAAATAATGTTCATCTACATTAACGATAATCCATTATCGTTGAACTACTTTAAACAACATTTTTTTTGTCATTGTTCTATATACAATGCGGCGAAGCCAAAGAATTCACCTCACACAACATATCCTATGATATACTAAATTGTATATAATTGTAGGATTATTCTAGAATCCTCTCATAATGTGTATTTTATATTTTACTCTTATCAACATAAATTTATATTTGGAAGCGTATTTTGTTCTTTAATAAATATTTCATTATCGTAGCAATTGAATATCATCTAATCAACTAAATATTTTTTTTTCTTTAAAAGGCTTTTGATTAACAAAGATATTTACTATAATTAATTTGTTGTTCCTGTTTTTAAGATTGATGTGATTGGATTATTTTCCAAATCTATAACCGGTGGTGGTGTTGCTGTTGAATTCACACCACCAGGTTTTTCATTATCCTGTATTGGTGGAAATACATTCCGTTGAAATTCACCAACTATATTACCTGGTGGATAATAGAATGCTACCACAAATATTTTACCAGTCTTTGATGCTGCCTTACCAATACCAAAATGTCGTGTATTGATCCATACCATTTGTGAGAAATGTCCTAAGTTACACAGAATATGAAAGAAAATTGAATTTGAATTTGTTTTTTAATTAACAAGAAAACTTTATCTACATAAGTGATACTTACCAGCATTCACATTTGTATGAAGCAAATTGGAATTCTTGAAGAAGTTATATCGTTTAACAGCACTGTACCAGTATGAGGCAACCTCTTGTCCCGTTAAATCAGTTACGAGTGCACTGACTGGACAACAGAATAAATTTTGTCCAAGATTTCTTTCTGCACGATAGTAGAATTCATTAGTGCTGGCCAAATGATTCGCCCACTGCTGTGCATATTCACATAACTGAAAACGATTATAAGAAGAACATTTTGTTTTAAAATAATTGGAATGAATATGTTATCGTTAAGAGTGGCTGATATTAATGGAACACCATAAATATATGAATTATTGAAAATATTAATGAACTTATTGAATATTTATACAATTCTTTCTTAATCTCTTCAGATCCATTGTACAGAAGTGGGAACGATGCCAAACCAATTATTCAACTTATAAAAAATTTAAAAGAGAATAATGTGTTTATTCCATGCTTTTTAGTGCATAAAATTTCAATTGA
The DNA here is from genome assembly GCA_001014335.1 of Coboldia fuscipes. Classification (NCBI taxonomy): domain Eukaryota; kingdom Metazoa; phylum Arthropoda; class Insecta; order Diptera; family Scatopsidae; genus Coboldia; species Coboldia fuscipes. The sequence goes on along the minus strand of JXOR01000152.1, from coordinate 7,220 downwards.
ACTGACAAAAGCCAATGGATTATATTCTTCCTAGTTTTACCATCTGAATCAATTGGATCAAACGGATGGATTTTCAGTTGAAATTATTAGACCTGAGATAAAATGAAACTTTTCAAAATGAAATAAAAAACAATTCAATGACAATAATAATAAAATCAAATAAAATATGTAAACTTGAACTTGGGGGCTTTGGCATTCGTTATTGGTTATCGTTATCGTAATAAAAATGGAAAAAAGAAGTTTGTTATTGAATAACCTTCTACCTATAAATAAGAGTTCACTGTTATTCTGCGGTTTTTCATTTATTTAAAGTGACAGAAAACCGATGGGCAAACATTTAGTTTATTGTTTTTTCATTTTGTTGGTTCATTTTATGAAAAACTGTGAAGCGGAAGTTGCAACCTGGTATCCATTAATGTCAAGTTGTTAACGGTGGCTTTTCAGTCGAGACAATTTCTACAAATTGTTACAGTACATGGCAAGCATTTCTTATCGACAGTGTAAGACTGAAATGGGGGTTGAGTATGGCGCCAGACGCCTGTTATTATCCTGTGTTATCCCCCATATTTATTTATTTTCTTTATTCTGGCAATGATATGAAGTTTTCTTTACTTTCTAGATTGATCCCCCAGTTATATCCATTGACTCACAGTATTCATCTTCTTATTCGAAGTGTTTAATTTAATCATAATAAACCATTGAAGTATATTGAATTGATTTTATTGAGTCATCGTACTGTGCCACTGATAAAATAATTAAGAATATTCAAATTGACTGTTTCATATCAACTGTACTTTTATTTGTAAATTGGAAGTTACTCATACCATTTAATTAGGAAATTGATTCAATGCATTCATTTTATGATTTCATATATAGTTGAATGGAACATTATAATTATGATAATAGTTCAACTACTTTGTATGACTTTGCAAATAAATTTCATTTTAAATAAACGTTTACTGAGTTACTGCATTCGTTTAAATTTAAAATTATGATTTATGTATAAATAAACAGTGATGCAGTTACCTAAAATCAAATATTACGGTCAATTTTCAAGTGGATTATCTTTAACGATACAAAAAACAAAAACTAAAATAAAGTAACGAAACAGAAGTTGCCTTAACTGAATCCGTTTGAACTGTGCAATGAATTTGATTTGAAGGCCAACGGTGTAGACAAAATAGAATGCAGTTCAACATAACGTACATGAGTTTCATTTTATGGTGCCTACAATTGAAACTAATTTACACATGAAATAAACCATCAAAATAGCAAAATGAACAAAATTTTCATTTTGGCACAGTCCATGTTGCAGTTTTGGCCGTTTTGTATTTCATTTTTCTTGCGTGATTTGATGTTTTTCGTATGAAATTCAATTTCTTTTAAAAAGACTAATGTAGTCACGTAGGGTATAGTAAATGGACAAGTACAAACTGCCAAGAAATGTCCGTTGCATCTATGACATATTCATTAAGACTCTATAAATGTGTGGGATTTACTCATTAAGAACTAGACCATAATAATGAAAGTGGATTAATTAAAAAACTAAATATAAATAGAATCATAGATAGTACACACCTCTGATGATACGGTTAAGGCCGATGCATGATGTCGTGCTCTATATTCATTATGCCAACAGAGACAGTCTAATATGAAATCCTTATCTTGTAGCATCATTGACTTTGGTGATTTTGGTGATTCTTCGCCGCTATTTACATCCCGTTTTGAGGAGCCCTGAAATCATTTTAAAAATTTTTAAAAAATGAGAAAATAAAATGCAAAATATTCAGATGAAATTACACAAGAGACGATAAATATAAATACAAATGAATACATTTTCTTCTATGGAAATGAAGTAATATACTTGAAAGGTTGACAATAACGAGCCGTAACATTGCTGAAAAGAAATGCTAATGAGATGGCTGTCGTCGTTACACTCAACAGGACTCGTGTACTGTATGATGCATAACAATTTATTTTCTAGAATGTTTTTCTTTCCATAATATTGCCTTTCCTCTCAGTTCTTCTGTTTTTATTGCATTCAAACAAATTGGCAAATGGCAACATCAATTTAGCTAATAAAGGTATAATCCATATACTGTATCACATATAATGAGACTCCAATATCCAGTTAATTTATAAATATATGCATCACTTATTTATACCAATATTATATGGATCATTTACAAGGTTTTATTTTACTGTTCTACCACAATTTACTCGCACTTTGGTAAATTAAATACACAGGTATTACCGTTGAATTAAGTTATATTGACATTTAATGATTATTTCAAGACCACGACCAAACACACTAAAAACCCTCAAGTGGCAATACGATCGAAAATATCCTTGTTCTTCATATGCATTCACTATCATCCATTTGATCTTTATGATATCATTTCGATAAAGGTGTAGCCACCTTTATACATATTTATTATGAAAATGGATACAACCAAAGTATCACAATCAACATTTTATTTAACGGTAGCGAATTGCATACGTGAATAGTAATAAAACACCCATTTTCATAGTTACTATTTAATCAAATTGAATTGGCATAATGAAAGTATTTTACCCAAATGGAAATATAAGAAATACATAATACACATTTAAATGGTTGGAAAATTGGTAAAATGCACGCGATAATGAAACTAATATAATAATAGAAGTGAAATTGTAATGAATACACTGTTCTGAGTCTTAAGAAAATGTGAAAAAAAAACGTTAAATGAATTATAAAATTGTTGCCAATGCATTGCCTCTTATCAAATCCTTGCTAATTATTAAATAAAACTACAACTGAAGGTAAATCGCATTTCTAATGATCTGTAACATTGAACAAAATGATCAACTTGTTCTATTCAATTCAATCAAATTGAATTTCTTGGTACACCGTGTGTCCTTTAAATAAGATCACATTATCCAATTAAATTGAAAGAAACTTTCAACAACACCACATCATCTGTGGTATTTCTCAACCACGATTAATTCAATACACGTGCCCATGTAGTTTAACATAAATCCGATATATTTTAGTTCAGCTAAAGTTAATATAAATCAGTGAAATTTCCACGCATTCCTTAAATGGTGGTTAACAACAAAGTTTCCTTTTCGAGTATTATGTACACTGAAAACGTTAAATTAATGGATTATGTTCGTGCAAAATTTACGCATTTCCCGTATAATTAAATAAAAGTTATTTGTATCAGTACATTGAATGCCGTGACAAAAAATCTCTGAATGAAATCTGAGCCCTTAACCGTTACGGTGGTGTTGGTTTTAATGGTTAATGGTTCTCTCCATTCGAAACGATTACTTGAATGGGATTCACGTGAATACGTTTACGTTACTTTAATTCAATTCTCTAAACTAATATTTATCCCCATATAAATGAGCTTTTAAAAGTTTTATCCTTAATTTCTAAGATTTTAATTACATCGATTATTAAGCGAATTAATTTTAAATTGTGTTTACTAACCTTAGATAATGTGGTACGATTTTCTGTTGTTTCGGCACCGTTGGGCTGTTGACTAACATCATTTGCATTTTGATCATCACCACGTCTTCGTGTTAGATCAACTGCAGCTACACGTTTCCTTAGATTCGCCAATACAATCATCTCCTCTCTGTGATAATATTAGAAATATCAGTGAATAGTAACAATGAAATGATTTGTTATTGTGCATTTCCTTTGAATGATAATTAATCGCGGTTTTAATTAAAATTTAATTTGTATTTGATTAACACTAAAGGAATCTACGTTTTAAGAATTAAATTTTTATTGTACAACGATAAAAAATTATTTACTCATTTGAAGGACAATGAGGGAAAATTTTAAGATGTTTTAAGCTCTCATTTGGGGTCAGTTTTTATTGAAGAATTTTTCTATTGCCGTGTCATGACACAGATCACGTCTTATTTGATGAGTCAAAAACAATTTCAAATTCATGATTCGTAACATCACTCAGAAAAAGGTCACTCTGGACCAATAAAAAATCTCATCATTTTCCCATAGTCTGTTATCTGTAATTTACAGAAAATGACTTTTTATTGACGCAATTACTTTTACAAAATGTTGGCCCAGATACGGTTGATTCATTTGCTATGTTGGTTTATTAAAACTATGATTATGTGATTCGTGTATAGATGTTGAGTGAAAACTTTGTAGGCGAAACTAATTTTCTAAAGGCACCATCGTTTAATCATTCTTTAATCCAGAGCATATTTATTTTAGCCTTTTTATAGCTTCAATGGTTAATTAATTGTTTTGTATCAAATAAA
>JXOR01001078.1:0-51728 GCA_001014335.1 Coboldia fuscipes | reverse complement strand
CCATGTCCAGTATAAGTAATATACTATATTTCGTATATACATTTTAAATAGATTGTTACGTTTATTTTACATAATCTACAATTCATTGTAGGCGAAATAATCTTTAATGGATTCTCGGCATGTTTAATTATGAAGAAAATGAAATGAGCATAAGAATTTTCCGGTGTTAGGCAATATGAAAAAAAAAATTGTCTTCATTTACCCCGGACCCAGATTTTAGCCAACAATAATATCCGATTTTAGCCGTATGGAATCATTTCGTATCGACCTAAAGAATAGGAAATAGGAGAGAAAAATTTAAGTCTTAACAAAATATTTTACAATTTAATTCAATTTTCTAGGTTACTTAATATTACCAGCAGATAACGTTTGATACCATAGAATACCAGAGTGAAAAATCCGCTTGAAATCCTTTATGGTTCTACTTTTCTGTTCATATCCGTTTGATTTTTCTTCGGTTATACATTACCTCATATCGTGTGTATACCGGCGCTGGTTTTTGTCTTTCTAGTTCACCAATTAAAGGGTCTGGATTTATCGTTGATGCGTTCATATCGTGAATCAAGAACTATGGACCCAAAATAAAACATGAGAGAAAGAAAAATGCTTTTTCATTGTGGCCACCTCTATATGACCCCCGTTGACAGAATTGTTCTCCATAATATGATTACATTACCGTTCAACGNTTAAAGGGTCTGGATTTATCGTTGATGCGTTCATATCGTGAATCAAGAACTATGGACCCAAAATAAAACATGAGAGAAAGAAAAATGCTTTTTCATTGTGGCCACCTCTATATGACCCCCGTTGACAGAATTGTTCTCCATAATATGATTACATTACCGTTCAACGTATAAGAAAATGAACCAAAAAAAAAAAAAAAACGTAAAAATAAATACCAAAATACCATCAGCTCTATGTTTCCGGCCAAATGACCAGAATGCAAACGGAGTACTATGGAGAGCTAGAAAAATCATCAAGCAAATGGTATCGACAGATTAAATCATCCTTTCCTGGTCCAACGATTTTAATTCAATCCATTTGTCGGTTGATCCCATACAGTGATCAGCATACCAGACAGAAAGAAAAAGCGGCATTTAATAAATTATCCACTCGAAAGTGTTCCTCCTTAATTCAATTCAATTTTACTGTTTTCTTGACTCAATTTCGATTTTTTCTTTTTTATTTTTATTTCATTACCATCTCGTTGCCATCCAATTTAATATACATAGAATCCATATAAGGTTGAATCCAACACCTACTATCAGTTAACGCGAGATTTTCTATATTCAACGTGTACCATGTAGGATAAATAACAAAAATATACATTCACATAAATAAATTATCCATAATATCTCAATTACTTGTGGATCAACGTTTAATTCAATTGGAATTGATATGAAACCATGACGTACTTTTTTCTTTTTATTTTACCTGGAAAAAACACAAAGCTTTTCACGCTATTTGAATAGAAAACATTGTTCAATTATGCATACATGAAAAGTTAAACATGGATTCTATGAAGTCATCATTTGATTATTTACTATATTTAGTACAGTGATTTTTATGGTTTTACTGTTGTCATTCTTCGTCTCATTTTTAATGAAATATTTCCATTGATATGTTAGTTGATTGTGGAATGCAATATAAAGTTCTAGAATTAAAACACCAACGCATTCTGTTTTGTTTCAGTGATTCAATTTTCCTGTTGGTTTTCCATTAAATATCCAAAGGAATGATAAAACAAAATGAAAGAAATTTGTGAATACACGCGTACACTTTTCCGGTTTATGACTAAAACGATTGTGATCTGTGTTGAATGACAAGTTTTTCCCTAAAAAGAAATTGTTCATTCAGTTTATTTTGCGTAGCCACCAATTTCGGCATTCCTACCTGTTCAATTTACCATTACCGCAGAATGTACGGATGGTATTGGTCTGTATAACGATGATTCGGTGACATATTCTGACTGCAATGACAGAGTGGAATTTGCCCGCTGGTTATAGTGCGCGTTTTTCGTTTTCTTTCATCCAAAAATATTATTCATAATAATACAGAAACGATGAATGGTTTAAGCTTTTGGTATAATAAAGCGACTAAAAGAGATGTCGCACTATTCTGTACTCATATTTTTATAACATACACTCATGGAGGTCCCATATTTTCCATTATGTTGATGTGTTACGCGACCAATTTCTATACGTTTAAGATGTAAATGAAAATAAATAAAAAAGAAAGAAGAGAATTTTCTTACTGTCATCATTACTGTTTACCTTTTTTTTTTCCTCATCGTTTGTTGGCAAGAGACTTAACGTTATGCGTTTATGCGGTATATTGGTTAAATGTAACAATTTCAAATGGCTCATAATGTATTCAAAGGAACACCAAGGATAAGAGAAATATAAATGGTAAAAAAACGCGTGTACTTTGGAGTAATAGGGAGCCCCATACATCGTTTATGTAGGACATGTGAGTATGTGTAGAGGCACACGAGTCGACAAAAAAAGGACGGCACCATTCATTTTCCATAACCAAATTTCATATATCGTGATGTGTATTGATAATATTTTCTTACCAAAATTTTTAGTTTTTCTTTTTATATTTCATTTTGTTCTTTCCTCATTTTGATATAAACGACAGGCATAAGTGAAATATGCGGTAAATGGAAAGTTGAAGGTAAAACACATAAATGTATTGAAACATATAAAATGGTTGAATAAATGAAAAGGTATGCATCACATATTCATATAAAAACATTATGTAATACGATAAAAATTTCAATGTAATGGGACCCAATTTCATTTATTTTCTCTGGTGAGGGATTCCAATGGCTGAACCATCAACCAAAAAAAAAAAAAAAAACAGAAATGTTGTGCTTATTTAACTCTGCATAGTTAATCGTGTTTTAGGGGAGCCACTTTGGTGAGCTTCTGTATATTCAGTACTGGGGATTTATATTGAAAGTAAAAGATGCCGAAAATTTTTTTATTAAATTTAAAGTGCAATAGAAATACCATATAGAGAGCATACCCAATAATTCATGTTCATTTGCCAATTTAATTCAACGACGAAATACCAAGTCAATAACCTATACAAGTTATGAATTCAATGTGGCATTCATGTGTGTACACTTAAAGTTGTCTTAAAACCATCGAAATGGGTTTTTATTTTCAAATAATAACGAATTTATGATACGAAACCCCATTGGCTTATGATCTACAAATTTATTAAATTAGTACAAATATGATAAATTAAATTCCATTTTCTTTCTATTTTACCTCTGTTGGTTTGCCTTTAAATTTATTTATACGTTACCATACGTGTATGTTATAGACACAAATTTTTTTTTAAAGGTAACACACTAGGGAATATTACAACCCCATCATATATCAAATAAAGAAAAAAACAAATTTCCAACCTGCTATTGAATATCCCATGAAAATGGATAATTTCACGGTCGGATACATTATGTGTTGAATTATAGAGGTATTTTCATTATTTTATTTTTATTTTTCATTCTGTGTTCTATTATAATCCTTTTATTAAATTTCATCGTGAATATGGCATACAAATTACTGCTAAAAAGGTACACGTAAAAAAAAAAAGCCAAACGATGAATGGAGTTTTATGAAACTAATTGAAAAACTATTTTCTAATCTAATAGTTTCATTATGTGGATTAGGTTTTTCATATTTTTCATTTATTTGTGGTTTCTGTGTGTATATTATTCAACATAAAATGTTAAATTAACTCATACCAGAGTTCATCAAAACATGGTAACTGCCAATCGACTATACATCATTTCAACATTAGAGATTACATGAATTATGTAACTGAATATGATGATGTCAGTGTAGAGGTAAACATATTTTTTAACTTTATAATTTTATTAAAAGTAATTTCACTGTAGTGAATCAAGTGTTATTATGGAATATGGTAATTGTAGGCGAGTTTAACAAATGTCATGTGGCAGTAATCAATGTAATAGACAATAAATATGATATTCAATGTATATTACACATCCTTCTTGTCTCTAATCATAATAATTATGTTAACCATAAATGTATTCCTATTCAGAATATTCCATCTAAAATTGGCGGGTGAAACTACAATATTCGGAAAAATGAATGACATTTAACATCAGCCTCATCACCTGAATTCAATAAATTTCAATGTAATTTATTGAATTAGTTTCAATTGAATTCAAATTATGTTTATTGTGTTCATAATATTTCATTTCCATAACATGAAATATCTGTTTCAATTGTAAATGGGAATAGAAAAAAAAATAATAATAAATTGAAATAGAATCATAATAATAATTGAAGTGATAGATTTACCATTGCCATAAATGATGAAAATCAATTCAATTGCCATTAAAAATAACATAATTTTCAATCATTTTCAGTTATATTACGAGAAAATTTCGAACAAAAAACAGAAAATTATGTCAAATGCCAACAGAATGGCGTCCATTCAATTTGTTTTAAAAATAAAAGGCTGAACAATAAAAAGCAGCAAAGCATGCAATCTACCGAATAAAAAACGGAAAAACCACAATCAACTACTGACAAGGGAAATTCTATATGAAAAATCATTAGCATTATAGGTTTCAATCAATTTAATTTCTATCTAGCTATTGTTTATGATGTTATTTAATAATGCATTATGGTAAAATGATGGTATACCACCATAAACCATATCATTTATTACAACAATGCTTGTACATCATAAGTATTCAGATAACAGATGTACAATCGTTCAAATGCCATTCATTCAAGGTGTACTCAGGTGTGGGTATCAAAAACTGTAGTAAACTAAAAAGACAAAATAAAACAAAAACCAAACTAAAAATTTTAATTACTCCACATCACGCCAACCACCAAAGTAAAAGTGAAGCTTAAACGGTCAGGGTGATGGTATCCATTGGATCCACTTTATGTCATAATAATATTGTTTTTTGTTCTTTCGTTTATTATTTGGTTCAGATATGCCACGTAATGTAATGTTTGATTACGATGTTAACTGTACTTACCATCAAATAGACATGAAACATGAAATCTCATATTGGATGCCTATTAAAGTGTAATGCCATCCAATTATTAGGAACTTTGTTTTTTTTTTTTGAAACTAAGAAATGTTACCTTTGAGACTCTTTCAACAACTGTATTACACCAAACATTATAATAATCTCATTACATTATTTAAATGATATTCTTATTCATGTATTGTTCATCTTATGGCCACACGCTTAGATATACCAATAACAATAAAAACCACGAAAGTAGATAAAAGGACATATTTTCTTTACAATTCGTAGTTACAAAAGAACCATAACTGAAGTGAAACTATCATGAGATTGTAATAGAACGTTGGTACCATGAATAGATAACATAAAAATGATAGTGAATGAAATACATCCATTGAACATTGATAGGAAAATTAATCGAGTTTAATTGCTTAATGTCCAAGATACGGACATTATTAGAATACCATTGGATTATACTAATTGGTCTCAATCAGTCGAAGACACAAAAAAAACAACATTCTCGCCACCACCCTCACAGTCTCATACTTCGTTTGATCATTTCTATTCATTTCATTCGATTCATTCTAAAGGTAACCGAAAATACAAACGATAATTTTATCCAGATCATGAATTTCATTAACGGTTATTCACGATTATGTTCAACGCTTATGGTCATTTGATTTCCTTTCCTTCCATTTAGACATTCAAAAAAAATTTTTGTTTCTATTGAACATAAAACACCATTTTCATTGTTGCGGTTTTCAAAAAAAAAAAAAGAAAGAAGAAAACCGCCCTCAAACATTGAATGATTCTGCAGAATTAATTCTTATTAGTGCTTTTCTTGTTGGTTTTTTTTCGTGTTTGGTTCCAGTTAAGGCTATCCAATGGGGATAACGAAGAGACTCTTGGGGGGTCAAGGCACCCTCGTTAAGAGTCTTGTTACCGTTGATCAATTAACGTAAAGTGCCCTCGTGTTCTTCCTGAATAGATTGAAATAAAAACTACACTGTAAAGGGAAAAAATGTGAAATAATTATATGAAAGGAATTGAGTAAAGCACAGTATTTGATAATATTTTCCACGTCATTGAGCAATGGATTCACCATAAATCATACTCTTTTTTCATTGTTTAATGTTCATTTTGGCCATTTATTTAACGCACAATTTCATTTATAACGATATTTTTTAGTAATTAGTAAAATCAATAATTTTAATTAATTGATTTTGTGGATGTTCAGTTTATGTTTTTTTTTTTTGGTTGTGAGAAGTACAGAAGCACTCATTATTGATATTGTTTTCAATTGGTTCCGTAAACATGGTAATGACAGCCAGATATAGGTGAAAGGGTACTCAATATATTAACGTGCTTACCATTTATGTGCTATGAATGGATAAATGATTTACCTGTTGATTTGTTGGCATAAAGTTAAAATAAACACTTTTAATTAAATATGATTAAAGAAATACACCTAATTTCATAGAATTTTATACCAATAATATTTGAATGATTGTACATTTAGGTTATGCTTACAATTAATTAATATCATGAGCATAATCCATTAATTATTAAACGGTTTAAATTTCAATTTCATACGGTTTATGAACGTTTGTAATCAAATTTCAAACAAAACTTGATAATTTCTCATTGAGCATAAATCAAATTTCATCTTATTAAAATCTTTAAATGTGAAATTTTCAGTTAATAATTAAAATTCAATGAAAATTCAAGTTTCGTTATTAATTTCTATCTATGGCGGACATTAAATTCACGTTCTGTACATTTATAGGCAACGAATATAATAAATTTGATTGTATCGACTGATGTATACTGTTGCTTAACCATATAATCAATCAAATGAAATTTAATTTACTTAAACATAAAATTTCTAATAGTTGAATGCAAATAAAATGAAAATAAAATGAAAATAAAATCAATGCACGGAAAATACTGCAGGAGATTCATCTCCTTTAAAAATGAATGTAATAAAATAACGGAAAAAATTAAGATCCACTGAAAGTTCAGTAAACATCCTGTGGAAGACAACCAATGGTGAATAAACATAATAATCTCAGTATCTGAATAAAGTTAATTAACTGGCTTTTATTTTATGTGTTTCGTAGCTTATCAGATTCATTCATCACATTTTTATTAAAATACACATTAAATTAGTTTGTTTTTTTTTCTCTGTTATGCTCAAGAATACAGTTAATATATCTTGTCTTAACAGATGAATTATTTATACTTTTGTGCTTAACGATAGTGTACATCTTAGAGATTTAATAGAAACCAGAACTTAATGATGTTGTCCTTCATAGTACCCAACTGTTTATAAATTATATTTTACTTGAGTATTAAAATATCTTTTAAATTTATTTACATTTCATATTGTTGTTGTTTCATTCACTGTCGATCTTAAATTTATTGTTACGATACTTAATTATCTTTTATGTGAAAACCACGGAAAGGAAATCAGTTAGAGAGAATTCAAATGATTTTATGCATTTTAAATAGATTCATCGTGTTTCTCGATGTTTTACATTTCCATCACTACAGTATGAAACAAACAGTGATGGTATATATTTCTCATTTTATTCTTAATGTTACATTTTTCTCCATTTGATTGTGGGTTTTTAATGGAATGCAATTTACAATTTTTAATTTATGTTCCATTTAGTAAATGATGGACTTTTGCCTTCATTCAAAGATACTAACCTCAAGGTATTTTCTTCATTGGTAGGAAATGAAATCATAAAAGGAATATTTTCCATTCCACCTTTGTAGTATTTCTCTTACCTTTGTATTCTTTAAATCAAAACAAATCGCATTTCTTCATAATTATTTCTCTTCTACAGTTTGCTCATTTCCCTACTGTACATATAGTATAGATTTTCTACCCACAATTAATTTACTCTATCTCATTTCGTCAAGGTACAGTCAGATTTTTAAATTACTGATTGTATTTTACGGTTTTTAAAACAAAATTGATGATCCTGTATTTAACTCACCTACCGCATAAAAGTATTCACTGAATAAAAAAAAAATTCTATTTTAATTGCAAACATGAAAACACAAACAGAGTAAAATGAATTAGTATAACAAGAGCAAAAAAAAAGAATCCTAAACAGTTGAAATAATAATCTGATACACGCGTTTCTATGTAAAAATTTAATTAAATAAACATACAATCTTGTTACGTTTTTCTTTTATTTTCATTATCTCTTTTGTTTCATTTCCCAATTTAGTCTATTGCTACAATTGAAACAAAACAGTACACATACACATTCACTCAACGAATATAATGATGGCAAAAATGTATATTGAATACAAGAAAAATCAAGAAGAAAATTGCAATTCTCATTTTGTTGCCATTCAAAAAGAAAATTATAAAATAAGAAAAAAAAAAAAGGAAAAACTGTTCACAAAATGGACCAACCAGATTGGATTTGTGGGTGTATAAACGGTATTACTGTTTAATGGTTTCAATCATATCCAGTGAATATAAAACTGAATACATGCGTTGAAAACATTACACGATGTCGAACATATCCCAAAATGCTTGGGTTACATGGCATTTGTAATCGTTTACCATCTCTCCCCACCATAACAAAACAAGGGAAAAATAACTAGCGTAGGTTATTTCAGTTTTTCCAAATGCATAAAAACCGAATTGAAAGAAAAATAAATAAACGCGACACACTACCATACAATTGGGATTTTCAATAATGTTGCGCCCTCCAGTTTTTTTTTATCCTGCAGTTTTAACGCTAATTTTATGATACCATTGCGAAATATGAAGAGGATACACATAAAATGTATGTTACGCCATTGTTTGTATTATCTTTTATATGAAAATATTATTCCATGAATTAGTTAATTCGCATACATAAAATGATATTCTATTATATTCGGTTGTTTCTATCGTTCCTTCTATTTGTATGGTTTAGTTTTTGAATATGAAACCATCGTCATACGTCGATGTTGTTCACTTAACGTTGCTCGTACCAATGGAAAATACCACGTTCAGGTGATTCAAGTACAATGATATTGTTGCTTTTATCATCAGCTGGTTGTTCACTTCATTTCGTATTTTATTTTTTTCCTATGTAACAGAGAAATTATAATCCAAAAAAAGGTAACCAAAGGTATTCCCAGATATACAATTTAAAATGTTTGATATTAAATTATGAATATAATAATATGCAGATATTTACCATTCTTTAGTTGAAATTACTTTTATCTCTGCTATCCATACCTGGCGCGTACCGGTGGTTGCTGTAATCGTGCATATAGAAGACAAAAACATTGACTCTGTCAAATAATAATATTCTACTTTAATATTAACATTCCATTGGTATGAATTATTCTGTAATGCAATTGACGTAGTATTCGCTAATATCTAATTATGTTGTACAGTATAACATGCTGTTGAAAATTAACATAATAGTTATTCATTAAGTATTCTGCTTATCACAAACGATAAATAAGAGTGCACAAGAGAGTACTGATGTGAATTCAAGCTCAGGGAAATTAAATATCCCTGAGTATTTCAATTGAAATTTATTTCCACTGATACACAGGTAGTTGTACCTTTTATTTGACTGTTGATGAATCTCCAAATGGCAGTACATTGAATATCCTTGCGTTGTCATTTATCTCACTCTCGGCTCCACTTGAATCGGCTGGCACTATTTTCATTTGGATGAAAACAACGGTCAAATAAAGGATAACAACACAACATTTTGAATGAATAAAAAATAACGCCACAATTATGCAAGAAATTTAAAAATTTATATACGGATTTTGTTCATTTGTTTTTGCTTAGCATACACGACATATGAATTTATGTATAAACAGTTTCTTTTATTTCTTTTTATATGATCTCTGTTCATTTAAAATTGATTCTATTTTTTATTAAACTACAAATTGTTCTACTCTTCCTGTATTTTATATCAATTATAACGTAATGTATGGTAACATATAATCACAATCAACAGGAAAATTAAAATGTAAAATTTTGGTGGATTAAATTTCTCTGTTTTCACGCTAATTTTCAATTATGTATGTACATAACATTCTAGATGAGATACAAAACATCAGTTCAAATTAACTTGTTTGAAAAATTATACTTGAACAACAATTATTTCAATAGAATCAAATTTACAATTCAAACATTTATACTTATTAAAAATACATAACGTTAATGATTAAATTAATGCCATACATTCAGCTTTTGGTAGTTATGTAATCATGTATTTTTCATCTTCTTATGGTTATTCAACTATATCTGAAATAAATCCCCTAAAAAATGAAAATTATAATTCTTGTTTTATTTGAATGTCGGAGGATATGTGTCTGTGTTGTGTGTATATTGTAGAGTAATTCGTTAAACCACACCATTCCTATTTGATATAATACATAATTAATTGGGTATATTTCAGCACAGCATATAACATTTTTTACCTTTGTTTTAATCCCCTATAATTTAAGGGTGCTGTTCTGCTCATCTAAATTTTGAGTACAGTCACATCCATTCATACCATTTGGATCATATACACGAAATCTCTCATATTAATTCCATGTAATTTGACTATTTGTAATAATAATAATTGTTAAATAACTAACACATCTGCTTTTGTTGGTTTGGTTTTTGTTTTTATTTAAATACTAACTAGAAAAAATGTATTTCACATCCATTCATAATACATTGATACATAATTATCTTCTTTTGTATTTTTTAAGTTTATCTCTTATTATTTTATGGTTTTCTTATACCGACTATAAATTACGGCACATTTAAAAATCTCCTTTCTTTAGTTCAAGCTTTATAATACAATTTTTACTTTTTTTTTCTTTTCTTAATTTTCACGGTTCATTCATCTTATATTTTCACCTGGAAAATAGAAACATTGAAGGTTTTTTTTTTTTGTAATTTTATGTTTTTGGTAATTTTTTTATGTTAAACTTTTGGTTTAAATACAATCATCACTTGTCAATTAATTCGTAATACATATTAGTTAAATCACATTTTTCTTCTTTTTTTTTATATTCACGAATCCAGATAAATGATAATCAGTTCAAAATTGAACTGAACATTCAATGAGAATCATGAATTTTTCTTTTATTTGGTTCGTGACTATGAATTTGAATGAATGTTTCATAGAAAAAAATTTTATTGAAGCTCAATTCAAATAAGTTTTCCTTTTTTTTTCCACCACCCGCGAAAGAAATGAATTATTGAATGTTATCGATTACAATCATCGATAACTTGTAGATTCAATATTGAATAAAAGTTTCCTCTATTTTCCGCTTTTATAAATTTTTATTTCTATTTTATGGAAGTAAATCATATTCGTGGATATATTGAACATAAGACGATAGAAATGATTAAAATCTTCAGTAGTTTCAATTTAATTTTATTGAATATTTTATATGGAACATAATAATCTTGTTCCATAACATTTGTGGATTGTAATAGAATGAAAAAATACTGAAAATGGAATTTTAATATAAAAACCAATATAAGATTGGATCAATGAGTAGTATTCTTTCCATCCCATTTATGAAACATTGAGCTCCTTGTAATCCATCAAATCAGATTGTGTAGATTTTATACACATGAAATTTCACTTACTACTCGTCTAACTAATTCACTTATTCACTAGATATTATCTACCAATTTAATTCATTTATCTGTTAATTATTTTCAACATTTACAATTATCTCGATTAAGAATTTTCTTTCTTCATAAAATATTTCTATGTTTTTATTTTTATAAATTCCAATAAAATAGAGAAGAAAGTGTAACGTTTAACATAAAAACTATTATCCCCCCATACCAACGGTTTTAAAAAAATTCCCTTAAAATTACGAAATAAAGAAATTAAAAAGGAAAAACTTTAGCTTAAGCATCGACACGTTTCCATGTACTTAACCACATTGATTTTAGCATTGAATTTAAATAACATTTATTAAATCTATCCATAGCTAAGTGATTATATATATTTTGGCATTCATTTAAATATTGAATTAATTTATCTATTAATATATAAACGAATTGAATTATATTACAATGCAATAACTTATAATTTATGTAATTAATAGTTAAATTGGTCGACAGGTGGTAAAGCATAACTAATATATTAAAACAAATGGAACAAATTCGTTGAATTCCATAAATACCATTAACAAGTAAATGACGATACCATCGTATATACAATGGCCAACTTAATGGTAATAATTTGAAGAAACTGTTCACAGATGTTACACCATCATCAGTTATGTGTAATATCCATTGGTACAAAAAACATTTTAAAAACAAAAAACTTTTTGGTGCCACCAATAAATATTCGGTTAAAACAGCCCCCAATGATGATGACGACGATAACATTGTTATTGGTGAACTAATAATACTCCTACACTTATACCGTTCACTGTTGACCATAAACAATATTTGAAAATATTTTCTATGATGAACGACAATTGTTAAAAATAATGAAATCAACATCAATGGTATCGATTGATTTTGTATGGTACGTCCCGTTGAATTTGATTGTAATGCACTAGCTGCTGTTTCAAGGCATTTACGAAAATCACGAAAATCAACACGGGTTATGGCACAATAATGATTTAGTGCACATACACCTTCACATTGTCCAGCATCATAGCGTACACTATTCGCTCGATAGTACCTGTCAAATGAGAAAAAGAAATAAAAAGAAAATCATTAACGATTTATTCATCAAATTCCCATTAAATACATAACAGACAAATAAATTGATATTTATCACTGTGGAATTTACAAGGAAATTTTTCAAACGTTTTCCCCAAAAATCGTATTTTATTGAAAATGGTGTCAAAGTGTATAAATTCAAATCCTCTGATTTGGATAGTTTAACTGTTTTTCCCATAGAAAAGTGATAAAATATTTTCGTTTTGTTCTATGGCCAACCATTGCTATGGATAACATTAAAACTTTTTTGTCTCTACCCACAGAATCAAATAAAATAGAGACTATGAATCAAAGGAATGTTGCAAAAAACTCATCACATAACTCTTAAGAATGTAACACAATCTGTAGATAGTTCTTGTTTTGTGATTTTTTGTGGGTTGTGTCTCTATACAGAAGAAAGTTTCCATTCTAAGGGATGGAGAACATCACACTACTTAAATCACACGTTTTGCCATAACAAAATCTTTTCTTCTTACCACACATTTCTACAACAAAAAAGAAATAAAGAAACTGGCTTATAAGAAGTAGTTATGAATCAGTTTCGTTGTATTTTTTATTACGAGGGAATGGAACCAAGTAAAATTTGGTCAGTTTTTAACCGAATGGTGCAATTCATAGATTTGGCTAACCTAAAATGGTTCGTGAACTTCTTTCACTATGAGACTAATATTTCATTTAACCAAAAGAAAAAGGTCTTCTACTAACTGTAATAAATTCAACGAAAATATTCATATTTTCATTTTAAATGCGGCAAATGAACTTTAAGAGTACGAGGGGTTTGGCCAACCAAAGTTTCCGGTAATGTATCAATGGCAAATATTTTGGACTACCCCGCATAACAAAAAAGTTTCCTTGTTAGAAAATCTTAAATAATAACGGAATGTTTATTAAAGAAAATTATTCACTAAATTATGATTTAAGAGAAACTTTGGAAAATTAAACAATACGAAATTCAAAACTATTAAATACAATACACGCGTGTCCTATGAAAACCCATTATTGAACTTTTTTTTTTGGTTCCATTGTATCCATTTACATTATTTGTCCCATTTTAAAAGACAGAAAAAAATCATAACACAAGTACAGAGAAACACCAAAACCCAACCTTCGTGTAATGTTTACTTTTCACGGATCATCGTTTGACTCAGTTTATACCAAAAAAGAGAATCTGTTAGCTAAGCATAAGAAAATAAAATTACAAGACACCGCAGATATACAGAATCTTACTTCTTGTGGTGATCCATTTGTGTACCAAATGAAGAAAAAAGGGAAGAATTTATGGTACACATTTTACTTAACCATTTCTTTCAGACAATCATGTCCATTTTGCTGTTTTTCTCTTCTGGTAGTGTTCTGTATTCTTGGCCAAAAACCAAAATGAAAGTTGGTATTGAAGAAAACCCCAACCATATTTATTGGTTGTTCTTCGTAAAAACATAAACTACTGTACACGTCTGGTTTCACTCCTAACAAACCATACATTAACATACATAATGTTTTATATCGTTTTTCATAATACACAAAAAGCACTAATATGGCCAAAAGAAATACTGAAAACTAACAACATATTCAAGTGAAAACTGGTAAAAATGATACCGTATACTACTCAGGAAAAGTTCCATTAAAACAGTCAGAAGACAAATAATGTTCAGCTTTTATATAAAATAAAAACTTTCTTATCTATTCTTTTACCCCGAAAAAGGGATATCATGGCAAAAACTCTTCCTCATCATGCCATTATTTTATGTAATGTTGATTCATTTTTTCTCTTCGTCTGTTGGCTAAGTGTATTTTACTTTTCACATAAGTATATACCAATGGCTTCATTGTCCTTTCCTCTATATCATCCAGCAGTAAGAAATAGTTCGATTTAGAAAAGGGCGACGACGTCAACGAATCTAAATTATATATGGAGCATTCGTAAGACCAAACGGTATATTTATGTTGAATGGAAATCATACATTTGGTTAACCGGAAGATATAAACGACACCATATACACGCACATATCAAACATATGATTATTTCTACAATATTTGTTAAGTGTGTCATATGAAAAACTTTCAGATACTTACTTGGCAAACAACGGATTTTCAGTATTTGTAAATCGATCAGCTAAATTATGAAGAGCAACAGCAGTCACTTCAGACAATCCATAGTAATGTGTTGTCAAATTATATTCAGCTTGCCAAATGGCCTCACCATTAGTGTTTGCTTGTTCCAAATCCAAATAAAATTGGGTATAATCAAGAACCTGTAAAGTGTACAACCAAAAATTATATGAAATTAAAACTGAAAATTACCATTTTACAATTTTACACCACAAAAACGAGGGAAAAAATAAATGAAAATGAAGAAAATTTAATATTTGAAACAGATTGCAGTCATTTTCATATTTATTCACAGCAATTAAATATACTTTTTCTATTGGGCTATGTATTTGAATCAAAAATTTTGTAGGTGAATGTCGAGAAAGTTATTCTATATCTCAATGAAAATGATAAGAAAATTTTAAATGAAAAATGCCTTGCGGCCAATTTATGAATTTCAGCCCCCAATAAAATCAATAAATCCATTTACATTGAATTGAGTTCTTTTTTTTCTTTTAAATGAGAAAAAAAATAAAATAAAACTCATCAGTGATCATATTATAAAGTTTTTCTGTATTTTATTTTCCATTTATATGTTGAACATGAAATCTACTCGATTTTTTTCAAAAAGTGGCAAGGAAACTCAAAGTAACACTACAGTTAGCATGAGAAAATAAAGAGTATCAAACATAATTTACATAATAATGGAGAGTTAAACCAATGCAATTATAAAATGAAAAGTTTCTTCTTTTTTGTTGTATTCACCGATGGTATGAACTCTATAAGTAAAACTTAATTTCAATTCGTTTCACCCAATTGCCAATGCTAATACATATTAATTTTCCTTCATTTTTTTTTTCTTGCTTCTTTCGAATTATGAACAGTTACACAGCTATACTGTATGAACCAACAATAATAAAACAAATCAGTCGTGGGGTGTGTAACAGCCAGAAGTAGTAGAGTACCAAAGTTATGCTGTACCATCAGTTTACAATAAGCGCATAATTTACTAAGAACAGAATAATTATTTCGACCATTTAGTTGAAGCATATGGAAAACTGTTACTTTTTTTTCATTTTTTTTTTTTACAAATTTTCAATGGCATGAGGTTTATACCGTTTTATTAAAAATTCTGCTTATGTTGACTGTATGCGTTGCATATTTTAACAATGTTAGGGAGAGGTAAATAAGGTGGGAAAGAAAAAACGGTCTCATTTGGAAACTGCAAACGACAGCAACCAAACGAGCAGCTTTGGCCTTATAATTTCGATATGCGTCCAACAGTTTACCATCGTTAAAGGTAATCCACCTACCACAATCGATATTAAACGGTTCAAAGCCACACCAAGTAACAATGAGGAAACAAAACTTAATAAGTTTCAATTTGCGCCTACATATTGTACTTTTGCCATATGAAAAAATCTAAAACATCGATTCTACGTTACCATTATTTTACTTTTTTTTTTCTCTCTCTCGACAATATTAAATTTTTATCGTTGATTTTTATAAATATTAAAATAAGATGGGTGCAAATGGTAGCCACTTTTACTATATTTGAGAAACTTATATTCTTATTTTCAATAGAAATTCATAAAGTATTCTTTAGGGGTCTGTCTTAATGCTGTTTCTATATCATAGATATTCATAATAATAACATAATATCATATAAAAGAATAAAATAAATATGAATCTCAATGGGATGGGGGTGTAGAGAGAACAAAAGTAAGTAAAACTAAGGGGGATAATAAACGTACAATGAGATATTATAGAAATACTAGAATTATAACTTACTTGGCCTGTATCCGCATCGAACTTATATAATCTCATGGCTGGATTATTTAACTTTCTTGGTGTAACAGATGGTGCAATCATAATCCATGAAACTGGTGTGCCTGTACCATGATATTTATTATACATTTCCATATTGTGTTTAGTTGTAAATATATTCCATATGAAATTTAAACGGTGGCCAAAATTTTTGGTTTTTTATTTTGGAACGCCAAAACATACACGATTGCATCGAAATTTAGTCACCGTTACGTTACCATTAGAAATACATCGGAAAAGAGAATAAGTATAGTAAAATTTAGATTACAACAGAATATAATTTGTTCTTTTTTATAAAAAGAAAAGTAACACTACACATTATTATGATAATATTAATAACATTAAGTTCGTATGTAATAAGAAAGGAAATGAGCTTCTGGTTTTCATATTTGGCCATACCTCCAATATACACAGATAATCAGAGGGCCCATGGCACAATAGAGATTGTTTTACCTTTACTGCTCCTAACAGCCACAAATTTACCATTAAATTCAATTGAATTTACCTTCAATTCGCTTAATATTCTAATACACTCATTGTAATCAACTTTAAATTTCATTTTGTATAGAAATATTCTTCACGATTTTTCTTTTGTTTCTCATGTGAATTGTTTGCTGAAAAAATATTTCTAATAATAATATTACTTACAATTAATGATTCTATTGCTTGGTTATCTCTGTACCAAATACGTACAAATGATTTCCAAGGAACGAATAAAGAAAATAAAGGCGGGTAGGCGTATTGTAAACAATCCACGTGTAGATATTAAAACAGAAATAATGTTAATACTCATACCCAAATACACGGAATATCAACATTAATATATTCGACATGCTTTACAATAATCACCGGTTTTCACAGTGTTATAGAAATATATTATTCTTTCTTTTACTCCAGTCATATTTTATTATGATATGTTGAATACCAGGTGAAAATAAACATGAATATAATGGATATTTAATATGTGGAAAATTTATTGATTTCCATAATATGAATTTTATGTTGCCCGATTTTACTAAAAAATTTTCAATATGCACAACATTATTCGAATAGATTGGGGGTGAATGTAAAACTAATGTGGAATTGTTATTAATTATGACGGTTGTGAATTCATTGTTCAACGATTGAATAGCTTGAATGAATATTATACTACTGTGTATGTCTTTTACTGTATTTCATCCAAACGCTGATGGAGGTCAATTTATTATAAATTTTCAAATGGATATTCTCACGATCATTTGTGTAGCGTAAAATAGAAGGAAAAGCCACTTCATTTAACTATACACAATTTGCATATAAATTCTGTTATTATTTTCTTTTTTTTTTCATTCATTCTATCGAACACACTTCAACTTAATGAATACGATTGTCAGATGATAGATGATCAAAACGCGATGTTATACATGAGTGACTTGTTTTATTTTATTTTCCGTTCTTATACGTTTCTGTTTTATGTTCAATTAAATAGATAAATTATGAAAATATTGATTTATATGTTCACATATGAGAAAACTGAAACAATAAAATTAACTTGGTCACTGGTATGAGGTTATGTTATTTGGGGTTGGAATTTATTATGGATTTTCATATTTCGATCTATAACACCAAACAATTATAATTCAGGTTTTATGGTTTTACAATTATTGGGAGGTGTGTGTAATTGTATAAAGTGAGAGGAGATGGAAATTCTTTCAATCCTTTTGATTTTACAGAAAAATCAATTATAATTAATGAGAGGCCCTCTTGACTGAGTATTATAAATAGCAAATATGCTAAACATGAAACACAAATGATGAATATTTCATAATGGCAAAAATATTAAAAAAAAAAAGAAGAGAAGTACAACATTAATATTCGCTGAAATGGAATACTTTATGTACCATTCACTAAATACTAAATATTTAGAGGCACTCATTACCACTGTTATGTATTTTCACTTTTGTATGAACAATGTCTATGGATTTGCCTTCCATACAATATTGAGATTTACAACAAAAATGAATTCATTGGTTTATTGCATTTCATTTTATTGATTTTTCAAAGTTTATAGTTTTTCCCGATTGTTTTTTTTTAAATGTATTACATTAGCACCCTCGCATACAGTACCATATCCAAATATAACACATAAACTTTACAATTTTCCATTTTAGAATACTAAAAACTAGAATTCCATTGAAATACAAAAAGACATTAAACAAGAGGAAAATCAAAATGTTGATTTTTCCCAGCAATTCTTTTGACGGAAAATATTCGTTCAATTTTATATCCAAAGAATGGTGTGACTTTAATCTAAAAGCTCCACCATTCATATTGGTTATATCACGGGCACGTGAAATGGTTTTATTGCTGACTATTCTATTGCGATACCGAAAATTCCTGCAACGCGAATAATGGTTGCTATTTGATGGTAAAAACCATCTTGTTAGAACTGGAGAATATTTCATTGATTTTACGGTAAATACAAAACGATGGAGTGAAATTTAAATGCCAGTAGATCAATGGTTATGTTTACTATTCAACAACATCCATTTATGAGCCCCTTTTTTGTTCTGTATAATGATTTTTCGCGGATTTTCACCTCTCTGTTTAACTACTTTAATATCCACAATTCAACTATATCGATAATTAAATACCTCCGTACAATTGATGCCTGATGGAGCGTACACATATTTAGGTACATAAACCTATTTGTTATGGCAGTTGCTAATATTCATTCTCTGTTGAATTCAAACGACCCAATTCATAATGATAATTTCCTATAACCAAAAAACATTTGATTTTCAACGTTATTAAATGATAATTATTTTGCCATTAAATTATATAGTTCTATTCACACATATCGTAATCCAGGTAAATTCCAATATCATATTCTAATGACAATTCACGGTAGAATTTTATAGCTTTATGCCCAATGTCATAGACTTTTAATAAATAACCACAATTGAATTTAATATGATTAACAAACTTCTAACTGTATGGTTCAAAGCTATCAATTTACTTCATGTTTTAATCAGATTATTCGTGGTTGACACTATTCACTCAAAATATGTATTAGTTACAGTAAATTTACGTTTGAATACAAGTCCAGGTGATATAATCTCACAAAATCCTGAAATTGTTAAAATTCATTGGGAAATTATTTGAATTTTCCTTAATCATAAACCGATAGTTAACCTCAATGGTATCAACCAAAACATATCATCAATCTGTAATATTGACCAAATATGATAACCAGATGACTTATCAATTAACATTAAATTAACAAGAAAATTATTTTTAATAGAATTGCAGTTACTTACCAAGATTATCATAAATAATTCGAAATGTATCCGAATGCAAATGACCAAAGAATTGTCCTTGAATTATTGATGAATAATCTCTAACCAATTTCAAATATTTTAAATTATTTTTCTCTGAAAATGTTGAATGTGTATTTGGTAAACCGCCCATTTGTCGTTCATCAAATCCTGGTGGCATATGACCCACAATGTAAACCTATGGAATTACCACAAACAAAAATAAAAAAATCAACAATACAATTGGATACCAATAGATGAAATATACTTGATAAAAGAGACATGTATAATGTAAATGAATGAAAAATATTATCAATAAAACCTGTAAATTGAATTGGATTGCATTGCATTTGTATTTGATTGTTTCATGAGTGATAAAATTGAATCAAAATACAGGACAGAATATCCATCAAATGATTATTTGTTATCTACATCGTCTCTCTGTGTAACAAAAATGGAAATAAGTGAAGACAATTCGATTGATATCAACCATAAAAAAAAAATTGCAGAAGAGAAATACTTGAAATTTTTACATAGAATTCTGTGTATCTTGTAAATGTTTTGAATCTTACCGAAATCAGATAATAAACATTCAGTTGGTGACCGAATTGTTTAGTGTCCTTCAGACATTCCGATTTATTGAAATTGGATGGATATTTTAGTCTCTTCCTTCCATATTCAATTTCTATTATCCTTACAGTTTTACCCAAATACAAATTTCATTTATCCGTAAAGGTTTTTTATTTTATATTTTTTGGTGTAGCACTCAAGGAAAAGGACTGTTAACGATGATGGCATATCACACATCCTCAACACGGTGGTATCAAAATCCATATCCGATAAATTATCATTTCGTATATTTTTTTTCTCTGTTTTCCTTTACTGTGCTATGTGAAATAAAGAGATGGAATCCCATTGCGCTCCTTATGTGCCAAAAATAAAGAATTTTACCCACTTTTACTTTTCCTTCTTCCTATTACTTCTATCTCGTTTATGTTTTCAATTTGAAAAATAAGAAAAAAAAAACATAAACGAAACTAAATGGTAAACAATGTTCAAAGGGAACATTTATATTTTCTATTTTCTCGTGTTTCATTTATACACAAAAAAAAAAAAAAAGAAAAATTTCTGTTTTTATTCTGTTTCCTGAAGCCAAAATTTTCTTCTCTTTTCATTTTTATTTTTATATTTCATTTTGGTTGTTGTTATACTGTTCTTGTGTAATGTTTTACTTCGATTTTCTTATATTTTCATACGGATATAATATTTTCCATTTTTAGCTTTTTGGAGTTGAAATTACATAATCGCTATGGTTGCCACAGTGGAAAGCATACAGGGAAACTCTATCAGGTACAATATTCATTGTATCAATCGTGTTTTCTAACGAAATTGTTATTTGTATCTGCTAAAATTCTTCTTGCTATTTTGATAGCCTAAAATGATGATGGTGATCGTTTTTGGTATTCGTTTACTATTATGTTTTTCTTATTTTCTTATTTTGTTCATTGGCGATTTCAAATATATCCTCATCAAGTTATTTCCAACAGTGATGGCCTGTTCAATAAAGTGGGAATAAGGTCTCTCATAAACTGAGTTACTGTTTTAGGCTACCTCATAACTGACTTCAATGTTATGGAGGGATACTTGTAATCAGTTTTATATTTTCTGATCTTACTTCACCCATTCCTTCATTGTACTCAATAAGATATACGCATTCAGCCCTTCAATAGAAAATTTTCTTTTTTTTTTCTGTTTCTTTTTGGAAATAATAAAGAAAAATGCTATCACATAATACAAAATGGTATGTCCTCTCATTGATTCGTTTGTATTTTCTTATGGTTAAATGGTATGAGTTTGTATTTTCTCTTGGTTAATAGAGTGAAATCTATAGCCACCACCTACCCCAGAAGAAAAAGGAGCTTAATTCAATAGGCCAACGCATTGTTACACAGATTGTTAATCATATTGTTGTAACACGATGAGGACAAACACAAAAAAAAAATATATAGAAATAAACGAAAATGATCACTCACACCCATTGTATTAAAACATATTATATTGGACTATCAAAATTATAGTAAAATACCCTTGAAAATAATGAAATTCCGCGAGTTAAACATTCTAGTCAGATTCATGTAAAAGCTAAACTTATTTTATGTTTTACCGGTGTTCGTTTGTTCTGCCTGTTTGTCCATACCATCACCCTTGGATTTTTTATGTCTTAACATTCTTTTTGGGGTCATAATATTACTTTTTTTTTTTTGTTCACTCACTCTTCTTTATTTGAATTAACAATAAAAGACGTAAAAAACGACAACTAAATGGCATCCAAGCATACAGTTTATGTGTTCTATATCGTCACCAAAAATATACTACAATGTATAAAGATAAAGTAAACATTGAAACATAGAAAAAAAAACAACACCAACAAGAGAAAAACACCCACCTACATCGTTTGTTTAAGCCAATATTTAACACTTTGGTATTTTCACATGGCCGGATATGAAATCCTATATCCTTTCATTTCATTGAAACAGTCTAACTCATGGTGGTGGTTACACTCTCCAGACTTCTTCACACACACACACACACTGTGCTTTCACTTCTTTTTAATTTTTTTTTTCTTTTGCTATTCGTCCGAACCATAAACTTCAACTGAAGAAACCAACAAAACAGAAAAATTACTTGCCAATTCAAGTGTATACCACACACACAAAAATGAACACATAAAAATAAAAATAAAGAAACAACAAAACAAACGAAAGAGCTTTTGGAACGTAATTTTCTTTCGTTTTCTTTTTTCATTTTGGTCCCACATTTGATAGTACCTTTTCTTTACATTTTTTTTGCTGGTTGACGTTCGAATAGATTTAATGGTTCGAGAGTATGAAAATAAATGAATATAAGACTACAGAGTAATATATACTACAATTTCATTTTTTTTTTAACATTCATTACACTCGGTTACAGTAAAACCTATAAATATGGCGAAAAGCTATCAGCACGGAAATGATGAGAAAACATTTTATATTGTAGATGGGGGATGAGTCTTATATGAATTCTCAGCTATTTTCCAATTCATTTTGAATACTTTTGGCTTTGGAAAAACTAATGTAAACCGTTATGGTGTACACACACATAACCTATATGGAGGAGTATGAGGAAATGTACTGAATCTCTAACAATAAATATATTCTGTGCACAAGCTTGCCCAACACTATATGAGGTCGATCTATATTAAACCATTGAAGTTCAAGTAAACTAATGTTTCATAAGAAAATAAAAAAATAGAAAGGATAGAGATCTTGAGTTTAATGTGAAAATTGTATGTGTTTTTTATTTCACTTGTTCCATAATACAATGGGTAACATAAAAAAAAAAAACAGAAAATAATAAGAAGAAAGGTACTCAATTTTCTTGCCTTCTATGAAGTATCAACACGCCACCATATACTCTAATAATTTCAATACCCTGTTCAGCTTTAGGCTAACAACTCACCCACATTTGGACAAAAATCTATGGTAACTAAAGGCTAACCCAATGAGACATTGTATGGATGCATGCAAACAATAAGAGGAATATGCCATGGAAAAAAATCAAGAATAAACGTATAAAAAAACTAACTTTAAGAAATTCCATTCTATTTATGATTATTACTTTCAGCACTTGGTGTATTACTTTCTTTTCACAGTAACATTGAAAAGGATCTCAATACATCGTTCGGTTCATATCAATGCATTTAATAATAAGTTTGTCCCACATTGTAAATGGTAACTGGCCGCCTTCATATAAAATTCGAACATCAATGATTTTCATGTAAACCAAATAAAAACCTTTGGCCATAATCATTTTTTTTCCCTTCTCTTCTATTTTAAGATTCAGTTCTAACTGGCAAAAAACACTTTAGATTGAACCATTGGACCAAACGAATAATTCTAAAATATTGCCAGACATTTAATAATGCAATAACAACAAAAATATTGAACCATTTTGATATGTGTTTCGATCAAACAATGTTCATATAATAATGAAAAGAAGTAAAAAAAAAAGATTGGTATTTTATTTGAGATGAAAATGAATCGAAAAAGGAAAATAACACCAACAACATCTATAAAACGAATAGAGGAAAATGAATCACAATTTTCCGGCCAAACAGTTTGAAGATTTCTCATTTAGTAGAGACATTTCATAAGAATGGTGGCTACCAGATTAAATGGCCCTGTATTCTGTATTTTTTTGAGGATCCATTTATTTCGTTTTCGTTGCTCTTACTGTGTTGTTATCATCCCGTCAATTTTCACTAGATGATTTCCCTTCTAATCCAAAATAAAACGGCATCAACACAACTAAAAAGTATTGGTTCAACACTTAAACCACAATAGTTAAATAGGATAGATAGTGCTTTTATGGTTGAGACATCACCATAACTTATAACAATGTAGAGTTCTCAGTTTTCGGTTGGATTGAACTTCTTTCTTATTGGTCAAAGTGGGCTGGATCATAACACTAAAGTGAAAATAAATTTTTGCGGTCAATGCATTCGAACCAAGTGACCCAACCAGGTCATAATAGTAAAATAATAAATCAAAACATTAAATCAGAGAGCAAAGTAAAAAGTAAGAAACGAAAGAAATATCATCATGCAAACGGGTACCAAAATTGGTATGAAAAAGGAAATCACTAGCTTGAGATTTGACAGTTCTCAACATAAAACATAAAATTTTCATCAGTTGTAATATTCGACCGTGACGAAATGGTTCTCGCTATCCAACACTAGTGATGTGTTTTCCCCGGTACATAATTGAAAATTGTGATTTATTACCTCACACCCAGACAGTTATCGTTAATGTTTTTTTTCAGTTCATCATCCTCTTCATTTAAGATTCCCCCCCATTGTAACCAAACCCATTTTGTGTTCTAATTTTCTTGAGAACTAACACATTCGAATTGTTAATTTGTTTCAGCTTTCCACTAAATTATATAATTTTCTTATGTTTTTCTTGTACTCGTTTTCATTTCATTCAACCAAAAGTTACAAATAATTTAAGATGTTTATACAATTCTACAAACAATAGAAATTATAGTTAGAATTTTAATGATTACACAACCAATGTGTTACTTCCCATAGCAAAATCAATGGTGTTACTATTCACTAGTAAGGGTTTTAGTTCACCACTCTATTTCATATTCAATTACATTCAAATTTTAATGATAAGACACATACATAATATCAATTGGATTTCGTGACTTAATTCAATCTCATTAGATCATCAATTGAAAACGTTTAATAGAACACCGTATGAATGGAAAAGCCTCCATTAAGTGATATCGAAAATAGAATAACAAAAATAAAAAGAAGACGTTAACAATTTTATTGACAATCGTGATTGTGTGGGTGATCAAATCAACCCCAAACACTCATTCTCATTATATTTCGATTATCAATTATTTTTATACATTCGGTATGTCCCCCCTTTTCATTTAGAATAATGTGGTCAACTTTACGCATTAAAGACGAACAAAATAATAATAAAAAAAAATTATACGAAATGATTACTCTTTCTCGGTTAAATTGAATTATTATTAATTGCTAGTCCGTTACTAATAAATAATGCAGAAAATGAAAATTGTACATAATTTGCCAGTCAAAAAGGTACACATGAAGGAAAAATAACCGAGAAACAGAACAACCACAATGGACATTCTGGCTAAAAACTGAAATGGGGAGAATGGATGGAATCCTTGGCGACCATCAACTTTTATAGGCAACACATACACGAATTGAATTTTGTACAAATTCGTTTCATTTTATTTTTCTACCTTTTAACGACCATAACAATTTCAAGCTGCCATCCATTCAATGGAAACTTATATTCGTCTAGGGTCGTATAAATTAAATGAACTTAAATAATAATCATCCAAACTGACCATCATTAAAGGGGGGTAGAGAACAGCAAAATTTTTATTTTCGATGGTTTTTTCTTCCGTGTCCATGTAAACATTCCATGGATTCAGTGAACCATATACGATTCCAAAATAAACTGTGAGATGTGGTGGCAAACATACAGACTAAACAACAAAAATCTCATCCCCAAAATTGAAATGTAAAAATGAAATTTCACCTTCTCAATGAATGGTCACTTAATTTACCAATTCCACATGGTCAGCATAATTTTGTGTTTTTCCTTACCCACTGTCCATATTCGGTTGGGTGGAATCAACCAAGGAAAAACAACAACACACCATTCAACTGAATTACCAGAATCATACTTTCATATAATTTTTTGTTTCACTCTCATTTCTCTCATGCATAAAATATTTATGAAACAGAACAAGGAAAAAAATTGTATTTTTGCTGTCCAACATTTTCTATTTATTTCGGTTTTTTTTTTTCTCTCATTGAAATTTATGAAATTGGTAGACACCGGTTTCACCAGGTTTAATGAATTCACGGTTTTTCTTTTCTCGTTGTTTTGAATGACACGGAAAAAAAAGGTTACACAGTTAGACTCCCACCATAATCATCATGTCAAATATCATGTTACTAAATTACCATAAGTATTGGTGACTTAATAAATAGAAACGAAACGAAAAAGATTAAAATAAACGATCCACAATGGACTCCAATTGATTTCCCAACCATTCTAAATCGCGTAACACATGAAACTTTAAGTTTCGTTTTAACCAAAGAACTTAATCGGTTAAAAGGAGCACATTGACGTAAAAGATGGAATGAGTTGTGGTGTTTCAGTAACATAGTTAGGATTGAATTTTTATTCATTAAATTCATGTATTTCGTGAGAATTAATTTTCTTTTCAACTGCAGCTTTTGCCTTGAAGGCTTTTACAAACGGACAACTGAATGCAAAGATTAAAAGACTTACAGTGTAGTAAAGAACAGAAAGGAAAAAAAGAAATACAATCAACGTTAGAAAATTAAAAACTTTTCATTCTTTTCTTTAAATTGAATGCAATAAGAAACGGTGTGGTAATTGAGATTTATCCAACAAACAAAAACGAAAATAAAAAAAAAATGAATTTATATAAAGTCAACTGGTGGCCATCGTCAGTGGATTCTGTACCTTCCGGACAAACAATTCCAAGTATGGAAAGAAAAAAATTCCCATAATCATAAATTTATTATGATGGCAAACAAGAACAACATTATAATTAGAATTTGTGAATTTATTATGATTTTTTCTCCTTTTGTTTTTTTACTTAACAAGAAAGTTTCTAATTAGTTGCATGATTTCCATCAGATCGAACTTATACCAATTAAACTAAACGAATAGAAAATATTAAGAATTTAGGCCTCGAAGATACAGAATTGAATTTTCATTTTAATTTAAATGATTATGAATGAAAAACTCACAATATTCTTGACGGGTTTAAATTTAATGAAAATTTTCCATCACTACGGTTCAATGGAAAATCATCTAAGTACAACTTATTCACTAAAACTGTCTAACTATTGAGTGGAATAGGAAAAATTTATTATTTCAAACTGTTATGTTTAGTTTTTAGATTCAAAACTTTTCTTCTGGAGTGTGAATTCGTTCTCATACAAAATATCAATACACAGTTTCTTTTATATAATTGGTATGATATAAAATGATAACGAGATTATTAAATTGTGACAAAGTGATAACAAAACTCATATGAGAAATAATAATAAAAGAATTAAAATGGCCAACTGGTTTATGTGACTGATAACAAATTCATATTAAAGTAATACTAAACGGAATGATGCAAAAGTTGCATTTATAAAGCCAATGATATGTGAACTATACAATTGTCATCTTATACGGGTATATTAGTTTCTTTTAAATGAAAAAAAAATACACAAACACAACTTTGTTATCTATGGTTCACCATCCCTCTTCGCCACACATGACCATTGAGAATGCGATATGAATGTGATGTTTCTAAATAAAAGCTCCGTTGCACAGTCACGAATTCATTTAACATTAAACGATTTTTACGTTAGCTTCTTCATATTGATAAATCCATACAGGATCATAATGGTGGTTTATTATAAAAGTGAGAAAGCAAATGAAGGAAACTAGAAACAAACTATAAGTATCTGTGGAATTGTAGCTGCGGGGCCATCATCATCAATGCTGGTTATACGCCAAACTATAGTACATCGTTAATGGAGTCTTCCTTTTGCATTCGAATACCACTAATGTTCTATTAGACATGAATATGTGTCTGGATGTGTACAACATTCACAATGTTGATGGCTAATTTCACATGCAATATATACCGGAAAAGTAATCGAAGAAACGGCCAACGATATTAAATGGTAACAGGAAAAACGCTTTTAACAAATAAATTGAAAATGGATTTTTCCCATTCTTTTTCATTTGCCATTATTTCATTCATGGGTTTCTTCCGTTCAGTTTTTATTTTCTTTTCGGTTTTTTTCTCGATCACTTTAAGTAAATGACAGCATAAAACGCAAGAAAATATTCCATTTTAAAGGAATACCATTCATTTTTTTTGTCTTTATTGAATATATTGTCATTCGATTTAACGAATAAAAGTGTAAGAATGAACACAAAAATTGTTCAGTTCCACATTACGTATTTAAATCAATATCGATATTTTGGTGTGAGAATAAAAAGATTGTGACAACTTGACATCAGAAAATTTTCATCTTTTTTTTCTTCCATTCTTTATTATTTTCTCTAATTTGTGGGGAATTGCATAAGAAAACGGTGCTACATAAATTTACATAATATACGGAAA
Source organism: Coboldia fuscipes (assembly GCA_001014335.1). NCBI lineage: Eukaryota > Metazoa > Arthropoda > Insecta > Diptera > Scatopsidae > Coboldia > Coboldia fuscipes. Next base: position 23,008 of record JXOR01001078.1, on the reverse strand, counting down.
ACTTGGCACAGAGGGCATTTCGTTGAAACAATGAGCTCAATAGAAAATATATGGAATGAAAAACAACCAAAAATGTTATTCTCTTCGTCTATAATTTAATTTTCACCACCTCTCATCGATGAATGTTCAATATTTTAGGGAAATTTGAGCGTATACTTAAAATGGTTTCAGGTGAATGGAGTGTATTCAGTTCCAAATAAAGTGTATGCCATGTTATTGAACACACAACCAATTGGCAATATCCATTGAGAGTTGAAAGGAAGGAAGAAACTGTCGTTCAATATCATTTCTATTGACTTGAATCAAATTGGCATTGCTTACATGCGAATCTCACATAGTTAGTGGTACAAATAAAAAAGTGTCCGGAATAAAAGTGTCATGGAATCAAAAGCAAATCCTCAGTTGGATTTTCATAATAATAATTCCGTTAAAATCCCAAAGCTCTACTCATCTGGTTTGTATTTTTATTGGAATTCAACAATATCGTCATGGTGTTTCATCTTATTGTGGTATTATGCTGTTTTTTCCACGAATTTCTCATCGAATCAAAACATAAAATACTCATAACATTGGTATTTGCTATAGTGGAAGCATCAAAGACAGTGAAAATAAAATGCTATCAACAATATATGAGACAATGCATGAAGCTCCAAGTCAAATACGTGGTTGGCTCATATTGCTGATGTCGACCAAAAGTACCATATTCTCAACCATCATTCTGTGGTGTTTTCTGTACATGGGAATTTAACTTCTACCCCACACCCAATTGAATTGAAAATAAATTTCCACACTCTTCTTTGCCAACGAATAACAAAAAATATCTCTTCTTTATTTCCCTGAAATGATCTAGCATCAAAGTCTGACGTTGTGCCTCCATTGTGGATGATATTTTTTGTTTAATTATAAAAAAAAACTATTCACTGTAATCATTGGCACTGAGAAAAACCAACGAAGAAAGAAAGAATACATTGGCGTTGATCCCAGAACGAAACCGCTAATGTCTTCCAGTTACGCGAATTACAAGAGATGTGGGCTCTCTTTAATACGTTCATTAACATCAAATGAAATACAATTGTGTCTCGTACTTATGTTCGCGAGTACAATTTAAAAAACATAAAAACATCGAAAACATTGGCCCAATTAAATGAACTCCAATTCACTAGGGAACATACACACAATTTAGATTATTCATCGAATGACGGTCCCATCTGGTGATGATAGCACTTCCAGATCCATTGTCTCTCTCTCTCTTATTTGACTGAAACAAACCATATCATTCCATGACAATGAATATTCAATGAATATGTGAATCATAAACAATTCTCTGGCTGTTACTGGAACACATCAATCCAATTGAAATTTTCATCTCTGTTCCTATTCTCAAATTGTTTAACAATCTACATTAAACCAAATGTTATTTCATTCTTTATCTTCATTTAAAAAAGAAAATTATGGTAACGACATAAATCTATCAAAATTGGTGATTGTTTTATTATAGCGCTTTGGCTACCAAAATAACTAAAGAGGGATGCGTTTGAATGTCGTCCCACAATTTCCATTGTCTATCAACGCTTAATGCAGTAAATTATACATGTTGTGGGAGTCCCTTTGCTTCTAGGGCACTGATACATCGTACCAAATGTAACAAAAACCGTTGAGTTTTCATAAAAACATAAATTTCATCGAAAGACGCGAAAATATGGTTCACGACCCACCATACTAAGTTCATTGAATGAAAATACAAAGAATAATGGAGGAAAAACTACGGTTCTGTTTATTTTTTATTCTACTGCTTGACTATTACGTATTTAACAGGTTAAATATACATAAGTCTATCGCCATTATTTTCGCGAAATATTTTTGTTTTATTTTTTTCCATTTGGCATCGACAGAATGAAAAGCCATATAGAAAGTATTTGTATGCAAGAAAAACTGAATATTTGCTAAACATTGAGGCCACTTTTATGGAGCCCGAAAAATGTTTGGATTACAAATGGCGCAATGAGAGAAAAAAATATAGCACCAGTCCTGAATGCATGACAAAATTACAATGGAAACGAATGGAAATTCACAAACAACTGAGGCTATTTTAATTTCTCACCATTGCTTAACGAAAAATAAAAAAAAAAGCAAAAAAAACTCCATCCACGAATGTTTTGTTATCAATACCATAACTCTAAAGCTTTGGCAAACAGTTTTCTATAGTGTCTGTTTATTTCAATACAGTGGAAAGCCAAACATCACATTAGCCAGTAATACCCCGTAACATTCGAAATGCATTAAAGTCAGACTTTGTAGTAACACACCAAATAACAAACAAAAAACAAAAGGAAAATAAAAACGCCATGAGAAATGGTATCCTATATTCAATTTGAGACCTTAAATTGCCTTAAAATTATTAGAAGGAAAAGCACTGTCTATGGAAATTAAGACGATGAACCATTTCAGTCTTTTACGTAATCCAAACAGAGAAAGTTTGAATATGAAAATTCACTGTTTTCTCTTATTTCTTTCTTTTTAATTCCGTTGTCTATAAATGTCTATATTTAGTATTTTTAACATACGAATATCAGCACAGCATAATTTTTCCATTATGTTCACACATTCGACGAACACCAACATGAGCAAAACGAACAAAAAAAAGCGCATTTGTTCCGGACTATCCAATATGGTATGGAACAAACCGAAATAACTCAATATGGAATGGGAACAACAACAATACAACACAAGGATCAGCTAATAGAAGCGTGGAAATCTTTATTAAAGGCATGTTTAATTCCAATTTTGGTGGCGTTGATTTTCTTCTTTACATTTTTTCTCTTTTTTTTTATTGCTACAATGTCTGTGCCTTTGTACCTTTTTCGGGATACAAATCATAAGGCATACGGTAGAGACAAGGAAAAATAGAAGCAAAAAAAATATAAAGAATTTACGTTCAACCATAATTCGTTGTGATATCATAAGCCGGATTTTAAATATGAGCCTTAACTTTACATTCAAACGGATTCAAAATAACAATAAAGACTAGCTGTTTTCTATTGTACAGGAAAAAAATATGGCAACATAACACCAAAACATAAAAAAAGAATGAACACGACAATATCATCGCATTTACAATAGATTTTCTTTTCAACTTTTTTGTTATTCATTATTTTCCTCTAGTTTTTCCTCACACCTTTGTCTGTATTTGCAAATAAATGAAAAATTCTATAAAAAAAGTTTTAAATTGCATTCACCATTCAGTTATTGTGATCATGTCGACTAATAGTCAGACATTTAATGAAACCAAAGTGGTGAAGAAAAAAAAATCTGTTTGTTAATCGTACATCAATTTGATGTCCAGTGCTTATCTAGACATCCACATAGAGAAGGTGAGTGAGAAAGAGAACCTTATGTCGATTTAGTCAGGTATTAAATCAATTCCCTTAATATAATCCGTATTACTGTGTCTACAATACGACAACAACTGTCCACAATCAAATGCAATGCCATCATGTACACAATAGACATGGTTTTAATGTACATACACAAACAGCAATTAAATGAAAAATATATTTAAATGAGATATGAAATATAGAACTTACCGTTTCCTTGTTTTGCTTTGATTTTCTGAGTACATCCTCAAACCAATTCCATTGGCGTTCACCTTCACTTGAATCACCGCTTGATAATGCACTAACAGTACCACCATTACCATCTAATGTATGATGGGAATTATGTCCATTGTGACCATAATAATGGTGTTGATTATTATACCGATAATGGAAATTATTATTGTATTCATTTGATTCACCAAAATCACCACGATGCCGTATTGCAGCTGAATGTGATGGTGTATATTTATGGTCATGTCTCATATAATTTGTATTTAATACAATTATACGGAGACGACTTTTCGTCTGTTCAATTGTATAGTAACCACCTAAGGAATAGAGAAGAAATAAAATTGAATCGGAAATATACAATATATAAATAGGACATTAAAATAGAATACCATAAAATGGAAAATCTTGATCAACATGAGTACAATATCAAAATATGTTGAGAAAATATCATTCTTGTACTTCAGTCTTTTGGTATACAAAAAAGTCATTGGGGACACCACACAATTACAAAACTTATGATTACTGGGTCTGTGGCGACCATCAACTAAAGTTCAAGTTTTTCTTTTTCTTCCCTTGTATTTTATTCAAACACAATAGCACATAAATTATTGTTAAATTATAGTATATGAAATCAAATAAAATTCATTTGTAAAAGTAATACAATCAGTTCAATTTGTTTACTTGTCTTATTGAAAGTTTTCCTATCTACATAATTTCAGTTGTTTTCCCATCGGCTTTAACGTATTTTTTCTCATTTTCTTTGATTTTGCATTGTAAGGGTATTTTGGTTCTATGCCGAATCAAGATTTTACTTAAACTTACCTCTGGTAAAAGTCTGTAATGCCTCAAGTGGCAGCCACTGTCTCCACAATTCACCGTGTTTCGTATAATTTCCGACACCGTTAATGATATCATCATGGCCAAGAACAGGAAATACAAATTGTGATGGAAACGTATGACTCAGCATATCCGTTATGTTTTGTAATAAATCTAATCGTTGGGTTTCAGTCAAATGCATGGCTGAGTGAGCTAAACCATCACTGTTAAAGAAATAATATAAAAATTACTTTAATTACTTGCCATACACACAATAGAAAATAGGGAAAATTAAGAAAACCGACGAGACACAATTAAGTTTTCTTAAATACTTGTGGCCCTATAAACACGACTGGCAATAACCACTAAATCAAATCTTATCTTACTGGCGTTGTTTGGTAATAAATTTTAACCCAGATTTTCCAAGTAACCAATTCAAATGACACGCGAATTACATTCATGAGTAACAAATAATTTTTCATTAGATAAAATAACACACAGTGATTTTACAGCAAGCAGAAATGGGTGAAAATCACCTCCTGCTATTTCACCCGAAAATAAAACAAAAAACACACAGAATGTAAACATACGGTATTGTTTGCCAATCGCATAACAAACCCGATGAAAGAACACTTTGCAGAATAACAAAACGGCGCATTATAGTGGGGGAGGTCAACATAATTGATGTCACGTAAAAGGACAATTTATATTATTATTCGTAGTCGTGTCATCATTCGATTTTGTCCAACCACTCATTCCATTTCTTAACTTTTCGGTACATTCCAATAATATTCATTGTAGAATGAAAATATTCGCACGCCATACGTTTACTGTCATCATAATTATTATTAATTTTGTCTTAAATAATTTCAACCAAAGAGATCTTTATGATGAATTGATTCAATGGTATGTTATTTCACTCTTGTCCTACTCATTTCTAAATAGGAAAAAAAAACCGAAAGTAACATAAAATTAAATTGGGTGACAAACACGAGGAATGGATTAGTTCTCAGTTGAATAACATTCCAAACATCTGTGTTCTTATCATCAGCTATTTTGGACCAATTGTAATTCAATGGAACATTGTTTGGACCAAATAAAATACATTGTTCTATATTCCGCGAGTGTACAACTGGAACCGAATTACATGTCGTCCATAACTAACGAGACTGTTACAGCCATCGTTTTCATCTATTTTGGCGAATAATTGAATTAACTTTATTCTACTTTTTTGTTGTTTTACTCGTTGCTTTACGTTCTTGTTCCACCGAAAAGTATAAAAGTTGACTGGATCGAAACCAATTTATCGTGGAATGCAACAAAGGAAATCAAGTTAAGGAGTCTTCATGAATAGGATGAATTCATATAAAAAAATATATTCAGTGTGTTTCACTTGTTTTATTATTTTTTGTTTTATTCTGTTTGCGTCAAATAACGAGTCAGCATTCTATTCAGGTTATACACATATAAGAGGATTTTTATCTCATTTAACAATACAAATATTTTTGCAGTTGAATTATCCATAGTGGAATACCCTACTATCGTGAGAATGCTGTATTTAGGAGGTGTTCTCTCAACTCGTTTAACCGAAAATAGCAAGTATTTACATACCGATTTAGATACAGTTCATTGAAAACTGAAAATTTCATCATACAAACAGTCAAAATGGTAAAAAAAAAACAACCAAAATAAATATTCCCAAAGAATGACACGAGATAACTATGAATCAAAATGATTGTGACCACACTTACCCTGTCCATAGGACAAATTCAACGTTATCGCCTTGTCTGGACTTCATTGCATTAGCTGCTGACTCGAGTAAACTCCATGGACTATCACATTGATAATCTCCATATCGTCCAGGAAAACGTGTCGGTTTCGATTGATGATGTTCATACCGTTTGCAACCTAAATTAATTGAATTTATATGTGAATCAGCATATTTAACTCTATTACGTGTTATCATATATATAAAATCCAACGTGTTGTGTACATAACAGATGAACAGATAGACAACACTAACAAAAAAAAAAACTCTATACAATTTTTATTGGCAACTCAAATACCAGAGCAGTCAAACGATGCATGAGTAAAAAAAAATACATCAGCATCAACATAGAAAGGATATCTGGAACCCTTTTAATAAAACGATTACGTTGGAATCTCTTCAATGGTCTATACTGTTTGAATGGACAAAAATTTTTCAAATAAAATGGACTTTTTTTTATTTTGTTTGATAGCAAAGCTTTTACTTATCATGAACAGCAAGAAAATGAAAAAAAAAGCTGAACTGGATCACATTGAAAATGTAAACTTTTATTTTTTTATTTTCTATGCAAACCATAGTAGATCAAAAAGAATAAATAAAATTGAATCTCACCGTATCAACGTAAAATAATTCAACCGCCATCATGATTATGCGAATTGAATGAAACAGTTTCATTTTTATTTTTGGGCAATGACGATTGATGAACATTACTGATTCAATATACGTCTGACCAATAAATAGGCATTGATCATTTGAATCCAATTGAGAATTCATAGAATGAATTATTTTTCCCACTTTGGAGTCATCCTTACCGAATTTGGATCCCATCACTCATTAGTTTTCACACAATATCATTTATAATAAAATTTCATTCAATTCCAAGTTATAAAATTAATTAAATGTGATTGTCTCTTATGGCCTTTTGGGATACAGATCACCACAGATAAACCCAATCACTGATATCAAGTATAAATATTTTCAAAACTGTTTGTGATTAAATTTAATGCTATTATGATATTTCTACCATTCAAACATATTCTGGATTCCAATAAATTAAATCAATTTATATTGAATTACACTGAAATAGTGACAATAAATTCAATTAAACACTCTCGTATCAATTATAATCCAGAGCTGTTTCGTATTTAAATGTTTATTGTTCGATAAACATAACAGAGTATTAATGTTTTTTTATTATGTTTTCACTATCCATTCGATTAAATTGTATGTGGTAAAATTGATTTACTTTCATCCGTTGATTAATATATTCTATGGCATTAAACCATAGGAAAAAAACGAATGTTTTGTATTTCAATTCATTTAATAGCAAATATATTTATTATGTTGAATAAACATTAAATCATATTTAACAATTTGTTGGAGATTAAATGAAACACTATGAATGAACATTTCTACTGTTATACTACAGAGAAATGGAGCTTAAGATCACAATATTTGTAATGCCTCTATGATTCCATTTCTATTTGATTTTTAGTTGCATTACATATCTGAATACACAATGGACATTCGTATCGAATTATCCAAAATAGAATAACTCACAGTTAATGTAAATGTTGATCCAGCTCATTCCTACTTACATTATCACATACACATATACACTTCAGAATTGCACAGATTTAAATCTACATGATATAGTTTTCTGGTCTGCCTTGACATAATGCCAAAAACATTTTACAAACATTCTGTGCAGTTATCTGTTACCGTTAGTGCATTTGAATTTATAGTCCATTTCTATCGTCACAAAAAGAAAATACAACAAAAAAAAAATGGAACAACAAGAAAACTTTTCTCTACTCAAACGGATAGCATAGCATTAAATCCATTGAATAATATTCCTTAACACTTCTTTCACTGCTATTACTGTATAACAAATGATCATCCACTATTATGTTACCAAATTGTATACGTTCAAATGCAATGCTTACCTCTCAGTACGTTTCCATTCGTTGAATAAAATGAATCCAAATGCAAGTCCGTTATGTGCCAAAAGTAACCTGAAATTTTATAACAAGAAAATACGGAAATTATAATAGATAAGATACTATTTTCCTTATACCATTCTATTTGATTCTATTTTACACTATTCTATTCAAGTTATACGTTTTAAATTTATACTTATGGAAACTAGTGGAATAGGGAAAATTTTTCACAACGAATGAAATCAAAATGATGAAAAATAAGAAAATTGGGATACATTTAATTCGTTTCTTGTTTCTATCTCATTTTACAGCTACAAAAATATTCGTATAGTAAACAGAGCAGAGCACACCATAACTAGGTAGATTGATAAAATATTCAAGTAAATCGTAACATTAGATGAATCTTAAAGGAAAAATTCAATGAAAAACTAAAGTTTTCCATCAACGCAATCCAAAAAGGAAAAATAAACTTTCTCCAGTTTCACATCATAATTATGCAACAGCACATTCATTTCATTGCATAACTATGGTTACTTTACGATAATTTTTTTCTCTGTGTATCTTCTGTATGGTGTACAACGTAATTTCTTTCGTGGACGAGAATAAAAGGTGAAAATCCAAACCCACCCTCAGATCGACAATGTCGAATGAAACGTCGTCTTAATAAATTTCGTTCGTTCTAATGGTTCGTTAAATGAGTTTTTATTCATTCAGTGGAATGGGTATCCGTTGTCTTGAATCGCTGTACCAATCTAAATTGGTACACTGATATTATTTCATCATTTAGTCTGAGGGGTTTCAGTCACTACGAATAAATTCTGTTTTTATTAAAACTAACAAAAAAAAAAAAGCTTCAACTCATACCAAATTACTTTTCAGCATTAAAGTTTATTTGATCATGGATCAGTAAATGCAAGAAAAGCACACATCTTTCTTATTCTCATTTTATATTTTACTGATGCATTAGTTGTTGTGAATTTCCTTCATTTTTCGCCATAATAAATTTAATATGCGCGAATTATGTTGGCTTGTAGCGCATCCAAAAATAAACGAAAATGAAAGAAAAAAAATTACATCACTACATACACACGGAAGAAACATTGGAGCTGTACCAGAAATGAAGATATGTAATATATTTCACCATAACATGAATTACATAATGATGCGTGTTCTCTCCAACACTTTAACATTCTGACATATTCAATGCAAAGGAATAAAAAAAGTGTTTTCTCATTTTCTAGTTTTCCCATGTATGCAACCTTCACTCATATTAAATTCATCTGATATCTGTTTTGAAGATGCTACAAATTTAATACTCCTCATTTTACTTGTACGTATGAATATGTTGTTATTCTCAAGAACTTCACACTCAACTTGATGATCATCATGAATTATCCTGATGTTTTGCTGCTAGTTTAAATTCAATTTAACAACAACACAAAAAAACTGAAAAAACTTTATCCACATTACTGTATTTTCCCTGAAGAAGAAAAAAAAAAACCAAAATGAAAAATCCATGAGACCTAACATTCATTACGGATACGAAATTTTTATAATATGCATGAATTGTTAGACGTATTCATTCGCAATCAACCAATTTTAAAAAAAAAGTTCAACTACTTTACTTCGTTTAGCATTAAATTAAATTCACACATGACCTAATTGATGAACTGACCATAAAATAGATCCACTTGTATATTAACCAAACCATTAAATATATACGAGTTACTTAAATTAGAAAAATCCACTTGAATTCAACTTTTATCCAAATTGACATGCCGTAAAGTTTACACAAAAAAATAAATAAAAGAAATCTTTTCTCATTAAATAAGTAAATATGACTAACCATTTCCTTCATCCCAAAAATAATTCATTTACCATTTTAATGTTAATTTTAAAATCCCTTAATCATTAAAATCTACGTCCATCATCTAAATAAAATAACAGAACTGTTTTATGGAAGAGAATAAATTTTATGAATTTTCAAATATTAACAAAAGAGCTTTCATTTAAAGGTTGTACCCAAATGTGTAAAAATAAATTGACCATTTAGGTAAAATTAAACGAACTTTGGATGAAATAAAGAATGCCACCTACACACTAATCCATCATACAATTTTACGAGTTTTTAAATTAGACAAATCAGATGTGTTAAACGAAATATACGAGATTAAAAATCAAATATTAAGTGAAATTGGATTTTGAAAATTTCAAGGTAGATCATACAGATGACAGTTAAACTCAGAAAAAACGAAGAAATAAAATACGTCAAGTATGGTACAATAAGATTTATGTTATTCCCATATACAGAGAAAAGCTACAGAGTGCGAGAGTAATTCTAGAACAGTGAAAAGAGATATGGTGCAGATGTACCGTCAACCCCATTACATTTGCCTGGGTTATGTAGTGCCAGAACGTGAATGAATCTGGTAAAGCATTGATGACATGTTGTGGCCAACAGGCAAACTAGACTATTAGTCATTTTTATTATGTTTTCCTCGGCTGCATTCAATCCTCTAGTTTTTTTTTAGCTTCACATCAGTGCTCCATTATTATTTTACCCCGTACTGTATATCCAGAGTATTTCGGTCACTTTTCATGTTACAACGTTTTCCCATAAATCTGTGAAACCCTATACTTACTAAATATAAAATGGAAAGGGTGTGGATCGGTTCGTATATTTCCACTAGAATTACATAATCATAATAATCCTATTGAGTAAAACTTAATTCTTCGACCAATCCTTGTTTATTTATAAGTTCATCATTCACCACTTTTAATACCACAATGATGATGTCTATTTATAAAACAACACTTCATAGTTTCAGTTATTTTTTTATTTACGTGCATCATAAATTTAATATCCAATAAAGATTCAACTATAGAATGTGATTTAAAAGAAATGAAATGATATGAAAACTAGACTATCTATTATAGGTGATGCAACATAAAAGTAACCATCATCATATAAATGAAAAATACAAAATACTTTGTGAGACAGACACTGATATTTGCCAATGTAGACCAACAGAACTGTACAGTCTAATATGAATTTTACAAGATACACATTTTCATTTTCCACACGACATCTTTTCCATTCAATATTATTATGTATAGATAGATATAGGATATTATTAAATCAGCAGTGTGAAAATATTATGGATGCGGTAAACATAACAGGATACAACCAACCCAGCATCTGTCCAAACGTTAGAAATACTTTTTATGTAACCATAAAATACAATTTTCCTCTCTATGTCTCTATAATTTTCATCTGGGAAAATTGTGTCGCTTAATAATTCTGTTGTTCATAGTAACCCGATCGATAAATGATAGAGCAACAGAGAAGAAACATTGCAAAAGAATATTTTCACTCATAATTCGCATTTCCACAAAAAAATAAAAAATAAAAAAAAAAGAAACACCAAAACCAAATCCAGACAAAAACGTTGGTTTCACGTTCAATAACATCAAGCAGTTGACGATGGCATTCCATATAAAATATATTTTTTTCTATCACACAGGTGAAACATCGTAGTACCATAGCTGATGTGACAGTAGGAAACACCTCATAATTTGCAGTAAAAATCTCAGATTTTATGAGAGAAACACATCATAACAACTGAGATTTTAGTCTCATAGTTCCATTATGGTGAACATATATACAATGTAGTTTGTCAATGGTATGATAGAAGAGTAAAAGAATTATATAAGAATCATAACCTGAAATCCAATATAATGTATGCTATAATAAAGCTATTTCTTAGTGGATGACATGCTCTTTAAAAAATTATATGTAGATATTTTATCACCTTATACACTCCGTTAAGTAAAAACGAAGGTATCACAACAAATATAACTCAGTATGTAAGAAAATTGAGTGGATGTCAGAAAATGGAAAACTTTTTTTTTGTTTGTTATTTTAAAAGTGGAACTAACAAAAGGTAGAACTAACACCATTAAACTGAATGGGATGGAATGATTAAGGTTAAATGAAAATCCACCATAGAAAAACGAGGAAAATATATAGAAAATCTTATTTAAACGTTATTTTTTTTAAAAAAGGAAATAATACGGGAAAAGAATCATAGAGTAAAGAATGTTGTTCAAAAATGCTCTTACCTATTTTTGCTATCACAGAATGCATTGGTAAAATACCAGCAAACACGTAAATCCATATAATCCAGGTTGTCTTCTTAAATACCCCATCCATATTCTGGCCGTTTAGTTATTTCTTCAGCTATTTCTTTTCTATCTTATAATAATCCCTTCACGTGTTTTAGTTCTTTAGAATTGGTGGTTAAACAGAATGGAAAATTATTATATACAATACTCAGGTGCAACACCTTCAATTTGCCACCTTTCGTATGTTATTCACCACTAAGACTTTTAAGAAACACACTTAAATGTTACACTTTACGCTAATTATAAACGGCTTTTAGAAATATAAGAAATTTTTTACGATTGAAAACTATACACTTTGTCTATCACATATAAACTGAATTCTAGCAGTGAATTATGATTATAGAATGTCTGTACACCACCATAATATTAGTTGAGAAATAATTAAAACTTTAATTGTCAAGTAAGAATTTATTATTTGTGAAGAAAATCAACTTAAAATAGAAGTTACTAAATCGTTAAAGTGAATTTCCTGTTTAAATAACTTTTGAAAAACTCTTTTCTTTTCACGTTTCTTGAATTTTATAAATCCATTCACTGAATACTGAATAAATACATAAAAAATATTCACATTTATTCACAATAGCACTAGAAAATTTTTTCATTTATCCATGTTTTATTGCGAATTCAATGATTGGGTGTCAAAAATTGTTCTGTTAACTTCTTAAAACACGCGATATTTGCTAAGCACATAAAAATTTTTGAAGAGGATTCACCTTCATATATGACAATTACTATTATTAGATTCGTGTTTTTTTTTTTAAATATTCAGTTGAGCTATGAGGATTCACTAAACAAAAGTGTTTATTTCAACCACCCCCACAATTTAAATGGATGTATATTATTGTTATGCGAACAATTCACCTGTCGCTCTTTAACACTTTGTTATTAAATAGAATTTCTATAATTTTTTTTTCACTCTCTCTATTATATTCTTGTCACACACGAATGTTATACGTTTTATTTAAATATGTGATCATATAACAGGTAACAAGTATAAAACAGAATGTAATATCAATGAGAGAAAATTGGTAACATACAACGGTATAAAATGCACTAATGGTTCAGGTGGAATCCATTCATGATGTCGTGGTGGCACACAAAATTGGAAATTAATAAACACAATGGTGTATGATGGCACTTGTGCATAATTTTATGTTATTTATGATGTAACCACAACATGAACCGTTGATATTGTTGTTCCTTTATTTTTATGTTTTACACTTTCCTCTGTATGGTTTTATTACCAAATCGAAAAATAGGAAAACAAAAAATAATTCAAATTAAGAGCATCACATAATCATTACTTTCACATATTATGATCGGATGATGGTATTTATTACTGATACAATATCCACCTAGTTTTTGTTTTTATGTTACTTTATGTAACAGGAGCGGTTAAAATTGTATTTGGTTGTTATATGTTGAGTGGTATAATGGTGTATCATACAATTACTTTACGTGATAAATACACTAAATTGCCTATGTAACAAAAAACACATTATTGCATTTATTATGAATAATGATTTAATGTTGTAACACCATAATGTAACCAATGTGATTGTTACATAAAATATAATGCAATTTTCATATATTTTTCATGAGAGTTTTTCGCACATTTCTTGTCATGTTCTTTAATTTTTTTTTTTTTATTTCGTTTCAGTTAGCACCACAATTTACACAGAGAATATACCATAAAACTGACAACACAACGGATTTGTTTTATTTTTTTCATACATTGAAACCAAAAATCATTTGGGCCTCAAACATATACTAACTTAAGGGGTTTATTATGAGCTGCCACGAAATTTTAACGGTAATTTATACTGTGATTTATATTTTCTTCGTTTTTCACATATAAATACGTCATCAAAACACTGACTTTTGCATATTAAATTATCCACATTTGTACTGATAAAAATCAATAAATCATTTTCACTGAATATTTGTTATTTTAATGGTCCTTTCTATTCACATTAAACACACAATAGATATGAATTTTAGATGGTTTTATTATATCCATTAACACTTTTTTATTGAAGTACACAATTTGATATCAGTATACCTATCATAATAAAATTAATGTTAATTAAATGTATTCAACATGTATTGATTTTAATGTTATAATTAAATAAAAATTCAAAAGAATTTTATAAAGAAAATATTTTATATGAATTTGGTAGGCAATAAAATTGAATTTTATTGATTTAACTACAATCGTATTTGATGGTAATTCATTAGTACTGTATAAATAAACATACCAGGAACACATACATTGTATTTGGGAAATAAAAACTATAGTTCACCTCAAATTTTATTATTGTTGTTATATGCAGGCTATATAACAATATATTAATTTGCAAAAATTGTTTAATATTTACCAAAGGATATGTTAATTTATTAATGCTTAATTCAACTTATCGCTTCATTGCTCACTCAATTGTGAATCGAATTAATTTGTATATTTCATGTGTGTTTATTCAATGTTTTACTTTGTAGTATACCTTTAATCAGTGACAAAATAAAATTAATTATAGTTGCATGTGAGAGCAGAACATTACCAAACTATAGGTGTCCTTGGATTGTTTACATCAACATCATCATGATATGCAATCTGATGTTGGTACTTTTTTATTCCAATTTTATTTTTACTCAATCTACCATTAATCAGCCATCCGTACAACATACAGTTATTTATGGTATTAAATTCATGTTTTACAGCAACAAATAATAATAAAAAGTGGAAAATTAACATCCACCCCATAATGACTCTGTATAAGATGACCTACCTAATTTAATTGTGTTTACCGAATTGTAATAGTTAATTAAAATATTGCTGATTGAATGTAATGAACGTGTTAAGAATTCACCTGAATTATACGGTATATTACACAATACATTTTGTTTATATTTTAATGTTTTATTACGGACCAATTTTGATTGTTTTTCAGTAATTTGATAACATCAAAAACCCCTAGTATTCATAACACCGTATAAGTTGAGTGTGTTAAAACAATTTGTTATACTAACGGATTTAACATTATTGAATCCAATTTCGGCTTTTGTTCAGCTAGGGGATGGGTTAAAACGACAACAATGAAAAGAGTTTTCCTTACTTTTCTCTGTTTTTCTTTTGGTTGGATAGAGAGAAAAAAGTTACAATGAGTAAATTGGCAATAAACACATCATTCACAAAAGATAAAATATCTAAGATAAGGGGGGAAACACCACAGAAGCATGGGTGCTCAATTTAGTAAGATGCTTCTCGTTATGTGAAACACTCCAGTCACTTGAACAACCAATTGACTGGCGAAACAAAATTTCATATATTGAAGATGAGTGTGTGTGTGGGTTTAATTAGATTTTATGGTGGTCCATGAGTAAAGAATGAAAAGTTGTGCTCTAATTTATCCATAATGTTATGCCATTGAAACCTTCTATCATTATTGTTCATGAATACTTTAACATTGAATTGTCTTTGCATCCGATGATTTATCTTTTGTGATTATTCTATTCTTATTTTTGTGATGAGTTTCGCCTCTTCCAATGTCAGAGTTCATAAAATCCACGTTCTAAGTACAATCATTGAATTTTTTATTATTTCATATATCAACTGTATTAAATGGGGAAACACGGAAATTTAACATCACCAACGTAATTGAATGTCTCTTATGCATTTAAAATACATGAAAATAAATCGATATTATTTTACGTATAAATCAGATAAAATGAATAAACGGCTTAATCAAATTGTGAACAAACGTTATACCAATCTGAATTTATTTGAATGTAATTTAACAAAGAAAATTTATTTGAATAATTTAAAAGGCAAACACTTTTCAATTATTCAATACGATTGAACAAAGGATTTTTGTTTCTTTTTTACCAATCATATGTAATGATGATCGAATGGACAATAAAAAATAATCAGGAAACTATAAAAGAATCAGTAAAAAATGGATATTCAACAAGTAGATAGAAAACATTGCTAATATAAAAGTTTTATAAATTCATTAATAATTTATAGTTCAAAGTATTGCGTATTATTTGATTGCATAATATAACTCTTGATTATTTACTGTCACCTTATATATTCAGGTAAAACAGATGAATAATTTTCGTACATTGAACCAAAGTCGTTTAAACAAATTTATTATTTAATATGATGGAGGAAAAGAGTTCTGGTAAATCCATAAGATTATCGGGAAACTCTTAAACTGAACAATCTATTGATTTTAAAACATTCAATTAATCGGACAGCATAAAGAGGGAAACGAAAAATGAACTAAGTAGAGACAACCATTTCATTTAATGCCAAAAACCGGTAGAACTCACTTTATTTCATTTCCTGACACAATAGAAACTTATCGACAATTCATTAATCGTAACCGGGGTTATTCCTTTTCCTTGAATTCAGGTATTTTCATCGAATAATAAAAAAAAAATGCTTAAGTGCATCTCATTTACGCTATCGTCTGGTGTTGAAGGCCACTACGAATTATGTTAACCTATCCATTAATAGTAAAGAAAATACCATTTAGCTGAAGATTTTCTATGGAGAAACTTTTTGGCAAACACTCAAACAAAAAAAAATATTCATGGAAGAGTGTAAATGGCTTTTCTATGCTAAATATTATGAATGATCAATTATTAAATTCAAAATCGATTAAGGAAAAGTGTTGGAATTTTTGTAATCGTACTGGGATTGTCTTCTAACTCTAGAGTACCATCTATAATTCCATTGACTAGAAATCCTTTAAATAAATTTTATAGAAATTTGTTAGTTCTAATCAAATCATATGATTTATGTTCGACTCTTGTAACTTTTGCAGACAAGAAATTTTTATCATTACCCAAGAAACCATAATAATTTAATTACTATGGAATCAGTTATGTGTCGACAATAAATGAATTCCCTAATTTCTAATTTGTTTAAAATTTACTCAACATAATAATTTATGCATTCAGTTTCAGTCATCGCTTTTAACAATCTCATTTAATTGTAATGGATAACTAGCACAGAAACCATAGAATACCACAATTTTCATTTGTAATTTCGGTTTGAATAACACTTATGCCAGTCTTGTTGACATAGAAATGAAAACGGTAGAATGAATATTTCTAATCTCAGTTATCCAAGTACTGATACGAGTTAACATTAAAACAAAAACCAAAAATGGAATTATAATGATATTGTTATTATACACAAAATTCCACTGAGATATGAAGTTTACAAATCAGTCATCATTTAAATGAAAATTTTCACCAGAAAAAACGGCAAGCAAAAGATGAAATTAAGTTGAAAACAGTTCGTCATCTAATGCATTATGACGGTTTATTTAATACCGAAACAAACAGCCACAATTTTATAAAGAGTAAAAGAATTATTAATATTCTTTAAAGTAATTGTGACAAACATAATTTCATTAATGCGGTAGAATCATTCAAAATAATTTCAAGTGAAGAAGTTTTCAATGTTTGGCATTTTCTTTTACCATTTTTAATAGAAAACATTTATGTTAATTGTATGCCACAAATGGATTTTGTTAAACTCATTAAATTTTCTAACATGAAATTTTCATCACATTTAATTTATACTTTTTACACAGAAAACCACAATATGAATTCATTAAGATTATATTTTCTCTTGATATGTAACTAGTACTTATAATATCGATTGTAGTTGTTTAGTTTGAAATGCCAATTCAATTCAATTATTGTTCACTGCATCGTTTAAGTAATTATTAAAAAAGAAAAAAAATTCAATTAAAATCATATCAAATATGTAAGGATTAAATCAATTAATTGTAATTCCAATATGATATTAAGCACACACCTAAGTTAACTGTTTTCCAAAAAGAAAATTCTTATTTCAACTGTTTTTCACGGAATCAAGAAAAAGCGATAATGTTAACACACTAAAAAAATCGTAACACGAGAGAATTGAAGCTGCATGTCTTATCAGCTTTACCGTCCGAATCGTACTAAAATGATTCTGGCCTAAAGAACTTTAATGTCTTCATGATGTTTTTGTTGGCTACAGAATTCACGTACGTTTTTTTTCTTTTCATTTTCTAGTTGTTAGACGAATAACATTTACCCAGGTTACGCATTTACATTGTATTCAACGGTATCGAACTATTTTCCAAAGAGAGGTGAAATCACATTTTACAATGTGCGCAACTCATATTCATCATTCCCCCCAATTGAAAACGGAGAGATTTTCATACTCAGTAAATGGGGACGATTCAATTTATGTGATCCAGAGAATATAAATTCATTAGTCATATAAGAGAGTCTGAAGGTAATCTATTCAAGACGAGAATCAAATGAAACATAATAATTTTTCCCCAGTTATTAAATGTATTTTTCTTGTTGGCGGTTTTTCTTCTTCGCTGGCATCCACCAAAAAACAAAATCATGGGAATGAAATAGACAATATTTCTTCGGTGTTGTTATTTTTCTGTTTTCTTGTGTTTTTTAAGAAATCTACTTTAACCCTCTTGGCGGATAATCTCTCCACGCTATACTCATTTAGATACACTTTAGCTCATATCTTTATCGAATGGACTCAACTGCCTTCAAGCACTACTATTTTGCATATGATGGGTACAAAAATTTAATTTACAAAAGGTGCTCATCTCAATGAGATTTCAATTGGGGCCGAAGTGATTTCGTTGCAATTTCAAGTGATCACTCTGACTCTACACCGGTTAGTTGATTCTGTTTGTCCTTTTATTTTTATTTTTTCTATAATATCCAAGCCCAGTTGGTATTCTTGGTGTCTTAGCTATAATCATTATACTAAATTCAACCACTTCAATCACAGCGGATAAAAAGAAAATTGAAAAGAAATGTAGTATTCGAGCTTAAGAGTGTTTCAATCTACTAAGAGTCCAGTAACGGTAAAATAGCTCTTAACATTCAACCGCATAATATCTATTGTTTTCAATCTGCCATACAGAATTACCGAAGTTTTACTCTATTCATTGTCATTTTTGATTAAAACCCACCTGTTAATTTCTCTTTTATTTTATTTTTCTTCTTTCTTGTTTGCACTTGCCAATCCGTTATTGTTCTGTTGCAACACTCTCCCACCCACCCAAAACACATAGAATTTTTTAAGTAATTTTAATTCCAAACCAACTGCACCATAAACTCTTACGTTCATTACACAAATGAATGGGAACAAAAGCAAAATATAAATAAATTTTCAACTCTTTTAATTTTATAGTTTTATAATTCAATTTTTTTGTATTAGTTTTCTCATTTATATAGAAGTATCGTTTAATAGAATTTCCCTTATAAATGTAACTCTTAATTTTCTTTTCGAATAATTTAAAACTAATTTAGTTAAATTGATTAAATCATAATTTAGGAAGAATAAAAGAAATAAAATGAGTGTGGTGGATATTGAATAACCTTATTCATCATCATCGTCATGTTCATCGCTTCCTTCGTCATCATCTTCCTCTTCATCACTGTGCTGTGATTGTTGATGACCAGAAGTGCCATCATCTTCTTCGCTATGCTCTTCATAATCACCACTATCATCATCATTCTCTTCTTCCTCAGCTTTTTGCCCTTGAGCACTGTGTCCGCCATCATCATCTTCTTCTTCTACGTGACCGTTATCTGACTGATGGCCACCATCACCATTGGAACCGCCAGTATTACCATGATTTGTGACTTCTGTCTTATCACCACCAGTCGTTATGATTCTTGCTTGAAATCCATTATGTTTGTCGGCTGTATATTTAACAGTACGCAATACACCATTTGGATCAACCACACTGAAATATAAAAATTATTTTCTTTCGTCAATATCCATAATTCCATTTTTAACGGTGAAAAACAAAATAAAATCTAATCCAATCGGACATTTTAGTTCATTGGACATCACTAAATATGAAATTTAATTCCATTACAGTTTTGCAAGTTTTTTTTTTTCGCACTAAAGAATCATAGTGTATTGCCCAATGGATGTAAAATAGTACATCATCATGTGACTGGTGAAGTTTTTATTTTATATGATGGATTTACCTATATTCACCAACCAATTGGTCACCATGACGTTCCTCTTTTCTACTTTGTGACACTTTACTTTTGGGATCCTCAACACCATAGGCAAAACTATAATCCGGTTTGGCAACATAATCAACAGAACTTTTATGATGCACTTTATCATGTACAATAATCTCTTTTTCTGGCCCACTAACTGGTCCACTAAATCTGGCATACGAATAACCGACACCATCATGTTTACCAGCTAACGTACTTGTAATCCATTCCGATGTTAATAGAATTAATGTTGTCGTTGATATAATTCCAATCTGTATCCAAAAAGAGAGATGAATTGAAATAGAATTTTGTTGTTTTGCATTAATAAAAACAGAAGAAGATATGTATAACGTAAACTTTTTCACTAAAACATTTCAATCCATATTACGATTGGAGATATACACAGAATAACTAACCTTTTTGGCAAACATTTCACTATAAACACTGTACGTTTCTATATATCACAATAAAAATAAAAGGAAAATCGTTAATCGTCTAACTGTCTCACGTTGAATGATTTATAAAACTGATCATAAATATTTGGATTACTGTTATTAAAAGATCTGATTTATGTACCAAGAAAATGTATACTGAACCAATTTTCTTCGATCACCTGATTATTTATAATTTGGCCAAAAGTAAAAAACATCAAGTAATAATTTATTTCACAGTGACTCTCACTCTTTTACAAACCATTTGAAATGCCACCACCATTACGATTGAGATCAATCAACATTCAAATGAATTATTACTTAATAATTAATTATAGAAAAATTGTTAACGTGACAAATTAATCATAAATGAAACCATAAACTTACGATGCTATTTAAATTTTTATTTCTCATTTATATTTTAAACCATTTTTTTTTTATGATTTAATTCCAGTAAATAAACGTTTCACGCTCAATATAATATAGAGTCTATTGTATTCAAGAATGTTTTTTCTTCAATAGAAATAAGAAATTATATAGTTGAGACACATAGAAATGTGATTACTTAAATATCGAAAAGAAAACATTTTGAATATCTAATAGTTAATAATGTTAAAGATTTTTCTGATCATTTTTCTGTTGTTTTTGAGTGGATTCATTTATTTATAATTTCAGTTTTGATTAGCTGTGTTACCTGTGTACGATGGTGAAAAATGAAATTTTATTGTCGATTACAAAGAGAGTAAAGGAATCACTGGACCGTATATTGAATCGATGGTAAAAATCATAAGATATGTACGTAATAAATGGCAAATCAGTAACATAAAAATCGTATACATTTATACCGTACGGTGTATCGATAAATCATTAGAAATAAATGTTTGAATCAAAAACATTTCTTTTATATTCATTTTCGGATAATACAATTGGTAATAGACAGAAACATTCAAGTATAATAAAAATTGCAATTGACTGGAGTTTACTATTAATCAATGATTATGAATGCGTGCATTTTATTGATATTTATTTTCGATTTTATAACACAGCATCTTGTGTTGATTATGTGCTTCTGTTATGTTTTTTTAATATTTGGTCATACGGAAAACATGAAAATTTGATATGCTATGGCCCAATAAATATTTTATACTAAGCATCGAATCATCCAGCTAACAGACCAATTGATCCAGTTTTCCGCATTCTTTTGTGCAATCTTATCAATCTGAAGTGTTTTTGAATTATTATTTCGTTGTAAATGAAGTGCGTTGATTATTGTGATTTTAAAACAATTTGTATATACATACAATAAACGGTTGTAATTACCATCTGGTAGTGAGTAGAACTAGGTCGTTTTAGTATAATTACAAAATTCACCACCAGTCGAACAAATCGTAACCATTGAGGAACGCATTGAGACTGAAAGGTATCGATATGTCAAGTGAATGAGAACAAATATACGTCTTTCCTTCTGATTGTCTTTTCATAATGTGGCATAATGGTGATTTAAACTTAAATTTAGTATTAATGAGCTATGATTCAAAGATTATCACTTCATTCACAAACAGTTCAGTTCAATGCACCAGTTGGAAACGTAAATCCCTTCCGTGATTCACAGGAGTGGAATTGTCTAAAGAATCATCAAAGTTGTCAGATAAAAAAACGATTGTAAAAGCATCATGATTATGTATGTCCTCTGTGAAAATTATATAGATTCTGAGCTAGTCAGCGAACAAATTGGTCCAGAGTTGATTAATCATAAGTATATCAATCAATCAATCAATCATTCATTCATCAGATAATATTAACGCAATGCTTAAGAAAACGAATTCAAAAATTTAATTTCCAATTTGAGTATTGGAATCAGTTGGTATTTATCCGTTATTTCCCTCTTTGCTGTTTCCAATTTTTATGAAATCAACGTCGAAGAAGATTGTGACTGTTTTTGATAATTAAAATGTATTATTCGACGNGCCTAAACTAATCACAAGAAGTAGGATAAATCCTAGCGTTACGCTCTGGACAAAATTTTCATACAAAATGTAAACAAATTGAGAACGCAATGAGAACGCATCGCCAATTTATATGAAATCAACGTCGAAGAAGATTGTGACTGTTTTTGATAATTAAAATGTATTATTCGACGAGTCATACATGCGAATCGAAGCACCGGGTGAGATGCATGAACGGCAGCTATATGTTTGCTTGCAG
>JXOR01001064.1:0-21281 GCA_001014335.1 Coboldia fuscipes | reverse complement strand
ATACCACAATTAAATATGCAAGCGTAATTCATTCGAGTCGCTTTCAACCGCTCTCATTCTTCAACTGAAATTGATTCATACGAAAATTACATACATGGACTCTGTCATGTGAATTTCTCAGAATTCGTCCATTTATGCGGTCAGGATCAGAATACATATTCGCTATCTAGTTCTTATAATTAATTATATTTAAACAATAGTACACATGTGAAGGGAGATTTGTTATATCAACAATCTCCCATATTTAACTTTAAACTTTACTTTAGAGACATCTGTTTTATATGCTTTCAGACGACGGATATTATACATTTTACAAGACCAAGTAATTCCTCAGACAAAGATGGTAAGTCTAGTTCAATTATTTTGCACATATTTAGAATTAATTGCAGTGGAGTTTTCAAACATATTTTTCTTACAAAATTCATTTAGCCGAGACACCAATTGCATTCGGACTTCAAGCGGTGACACATTGGAAAATTTATGAAATTGCTTCGCGTCCAGGATTAATATTTATCCGAAATCCTTTTACGTCACAAGGAATTCGATACTGGTCAGTGCGAAGCCTACGAGACTATCCCAAGGAGCCAAATGTAACAAATCTAACTAACATTCAACAGTATTCAAACGATCTCATTAAGGATTGGTGGCATACACTTAATAATTCAACAGATTCAAAATTTACAAAGAAATTTGTAAGTGCATTACGATGGACTACTCTCGGATATCATCATGATTGGGATACAAAAGTGTATAATGAGAAAATGAAAAATGAGTTTCCATCGGATCTTTTTCAACTGTCTCGTTACATTATCCAAGCAATTGGTTATAAATATTACTCAGCTGAAGCGGCGATCGTTAATTACTATCCGATTGGTTCTACGCTGGCGGGCCACACAGATCACTCGGAAAAGGATTTAGAAGCTCCACTGGTATCAATCAGGTAAAGACTAGTAATATGGTTATCTTAAAATTGTTATTAAATTCAGATTGTTTTGGCTTCTATTTTTCCATGACGGTTGAATTTTGTATTTAGCTTTGGACAAACGGCAATATTTTTGATTGGCGGTAAAACAATTGATGAGAAGCCGCATGCCATATATTTGAAGAGTGGTGATATTGTGATAATGTCGAAAGAGAGTCGTTTGAGTTATCATGCTGTTCCACGGGTATTTAAAACGGTGGAAAAGAATTGGATGATTGAAGGCAATCTAAACAAAGGAAACGGTTCACCATCACCGATGGATCAACAACGTACGAAGAGGCAGAAAACAGAGAATGTTGATGATTTAAATGTTGATATGGATCTATGGAATGCATGCGATACCACAGACTTTTGGACACCATTTAGTGAATATTTAAATAATAATCGTATAAACATTAACGTAAGACAAGTGCTCCCGGCTAATGCAACGATCTTAGTCGATTAAGAAATGGGTGTAAGTCATCTTTGTTGTTATTTCATTTTCTTTTAGTTTATTTGATTTAAACATTTCGGTTTGTTTTTTTCTCTCTCTCTTTTTCTACATTATTTTAGGAGGTATGTAATACCGTCTAATTGATTGATGTGAAAAATACATATTTAACGAATAAAGATGAAAAATTGACATAATAAAAATAGTTGATTCAAATCCGAAAGATTTCTTCCAGCTAAATGAATATCATATGAGTACACACAGCATGACCCGGTAATCTGTCTATGTATTCTTCATTCGATTACTATATGATGGACTATATGAAAAGTATGGCAATGCTACGTGATTTGAATGAACAGGCACCANTAGTTGATTCAAATCCGAAAGATTTCTTCCAGCTAAATGAATATCATATGAGTACACACAGCATGACCCGGTAATCTGTCTATGTATTCTTCATTCGATTACTATATGATGGACTATATGAAAAGTATGGCAATGCTACGTGATTTGAATGAACAGGCACCAGATCACAGAGTCCAAGGAAATCATAGAGATTGATTCCAATTACAGCTGACCACCAGAGAAAGGATCGTGACAACTGTTTACAAGAACAAATAAATTAATGATGGATATTAATTAGATCACGCACATTCTTTGTGCAAAGAATAAACGTCTGATATGATAATATACTTTTTTCGATTTTCCCATTACGAATAACAGCGGTACACACTAGTCTAATTAAACTGTTCTTGTTCAGGTATTTATGAGGCTATCGATTACTTCCACTCTATCTATCTCGTTCACTCTCCTGTCACTTCAGGTAGTTTTAATAAAATCTCACTAAATAAATGACGGTATGTATTCCTTATACACGTTTGGATTCAAATGGCTTTTAATGACAAATTGACACGTTGAAATTAAATAAATGCTGGCTTAATCTTCGGCTAATAATCAATTACGGGGTTTTAATCGATACAGTGAGTATAACTAAAAAATAAAATTAAATAAAAATTAATAAATCAGTGATTAGTTACTCGTTGATCCCAGTTTGGTAACACGGCGGGAGTTTAAAATCGTTCATAAAAACGGAGGCGATACGTTTGATATTTATCTTTCCGGCAAAAAAGAAAATAATAATACGAGAAAGATAAGTTATTATTGAAATACAGAATCAACTTGAATCCGTTTAATAAGTCTGAATATGTATTTTCTTATGTTAATAATATTCTTATGATTTCGTTTCTATTTTATTGTCGCCGTAAAACGAATATTGTGAATTTTTTATTACTATTCATTTATTTTTCATTCATGGCTGTCTCATTGGATTAATTGAACGAATTAATATTGGAATGTCATCTAATGGTTGAGTACTTTTTTTTTTCGTAAATGTTCTGGGAGCGAACAACAGAACAAACAAAAATGAATGAAATGAATAAACAAATATAATTGTCTTTGTTTTCAACGAATCAATTGGTAAATACGTAATGGATGTAGACGTAAGACAAGATTTATACTTTGATAAAATCGGTGTTTCAATATTGTTAAGTCAATGGTATTATGTCTGTTGATAATCTGCATTTGGATGAGAAATCATAATATACTTAAAGTGTTTTAGATACCTACGAAAAACGATTCATATTCTAAGATTTGATCTAAGACAACACAATATCAATTAACGTTGGTTAATGAATTACAGTCCAACGAAAATATCAATTTATTTGTTGCACAACAATATCATTCTTCAGTTAGATTGACTTCCTAAACTGTCTGTTGCTGATGTTGTCATTACATTTGAATGGCGTAAAATTAAAAAAAAAAAAAAACAAAAAACATTTGAATTAAAGGAAATGATAAAAAAAAATACGAAGGGATTATAATATAATACGTCTGGAGGAACATCAAAATTATTGTAATATAACATTCTATCCAATCTTAATAATACTGTTTCATGACGGGTATTTTGTCCTTAAGACATCCGGCTAAATCTATGTAACCAGAGCGATTCCTTCAAAAGTTCTTCACCAAGACAAAAATATGAAAATTGTTAAAACACAATTGCCATAGGCGATGGCATAACGAAAAGATGAAAAAAATTATTTTGGATTTCTTTTCTAAATACTTTTAGTATATCCACCATTAGGGGGTGGTTTGTATGCCACCAAATAAATCCTACGATGGTAATGTGAATAACAAACATTTGGATACTGTTTTCATTTTTTTGTATTTTTTCAAAAATAACTTGAGGACTTAAAATTGCCTAAAACATCTTTATATAGTTACGTTTCTTTTATAATGTTTTTTATTCCTTTTTAATTTGAAGTGACCAACAAAATACGAGAAATTCTTTTTTTTTTTGTTTTTGTTTTAATCTTGTTGGATTATATGTAATTAAGAATTGTTCTGGTGTAGACTATATGCTGTGTGTTCCAACACCATCCGTTTGTTTAGTTATGGACACTCAGAGGAATTTAATTGGAACCCTGGCGTGTTGTCGAATTACAAACCATTGTGAATATTTTTACAATTTTAAATTCATGTTATTCTGATGATATTGGTTTCATAATGGATTCCAGTATAGTTATCCGCCTCCTCTTGTTTTATTTGTTGTCTATATTTTCATTTATTAACAACAATAAAAAAAAAGAGAAGAAATTAACAAAAAAAAAAAAAAAACAATAAAGTTAAACCAAATTAATTTTTGTTGCATCGAAATTGCATACGGGAAATATTTAATTGAGTGTAGGTACTATGTATCCATTGATTTAACAAATAAAAAAATAACGTCTCGGTTTCAATAATATTATAACTTCAATGAACACCAAAATTCAATAATGAATAGTATAGCACTAACAATTTGAATGCATTTGATAAACGATATTAAAGCGAGAAAAAAATACGATTTTAATTATAAAATAAAACCAAGTTTTGTTGTGAAAATTTATACTCAGTTTTTATTAGTTTGCTGGAAAAATTATATTAAAAAAAAAATGCACAAAATTGGTATAACTATCATTGCAGTTGTTTTAGATGAGCCATAATGCACGGATAATTAAACGATAATTATGAGCTTAATGTGCTCATTAATCTTCTTAATTGGTTTCCGATTTATCGTACGAGGATAAAACTGGCGGTTTATATCGTGGCCACATTAAGTCAGGAATTATTTTTTATCATTTTCTCTGTTTTTTTGTGTCTTATTGTGTTGTACAATATTCCAATTGTATGATAGTTGATTACATTGTTTCATCAGTTGAACATAATCACTTCATCATTGTTCGAGATTTCGGAAATTACACTAATCAATAATAAATTATTTCGTGTAAATTTACATAATTTTACAATAAATGATTACATACGTATAGTGTATCGTTTATTCTGATATTTTATACAAAATAATTTAATACAATTGATGGGCTGGGCACGTTAACATAAAACGGAAAGAATAATGTACTTTAATGCTTCACGCAATAGCCGTTTAATACTACAAAAATTGAAATTGCATAAAATGCCACATAATGATCATTGCAACTAACCGAGTTCTCACTCAATGGTTTTGTTTAATAATCTTTTTTTTTTTTTATTTTTTAGTTTCTTTTCGTTCCGTATCATCCATGTGCAGTTTTATTCATATGGCTCTCATTAAAATTTGTATTTTATTTTTATTATGTACTGAATTTTATATAAAAAAAAAAAAACATTGATTTTTTTATGTTTACTCAATTGGAAAAAGATGAAAATGAATATGAAAATCATTAGGCGATAAATTGGATATTAATATGCGAATTGTTATAATTTTGTTTTAATGAGATTCATCGAATTTTGTTGTAATATTTTATAAAAATTGAAAGATATTTGGACTGTTGACTGGTCCAAGTATGAAATTATATGCAAATTATGTAATTTTCTTAAAGGAATTTAATGATATGAAACGATTGACTGAGGTGGCATAGATAGTAGGCTCATTGACACCAAGACCCACATTTTCATCTACTTACCCAGTTGATTAAAAGAACTTCATTTTCCTTATTAATTTTTATCATTTCATCCACAATTCTCTTTTCATTTTATAACGTTCAATGTGTTTTCATTTTCACATACTTAGGAACAACAGAATCCAACCGTTGAACAAAATACATCCCCATTTCTTTTCTCAATTCATCTCTTTCTTATTATTCTTGCTGGTTCATTCTTTATTTTCTTCTTTTTTTTTTTTCGTAATTTTCTAACCCCAAAGCATCCTGGAGAATAAGTAATAGACAAAAAGTAGAAAGAAAAATAATAAAAGAAATTCTGGTCGTGTTATGTTTTCTTTCAATCGAAATACTCTTGTACACTCTTATTTGTACTCAGTTGTACCTTCAATAGAGATATAATAGATAGATAACCTCTGTTGGTTCGTTCAGAATCCTAAAACCCAGTAGCTGGGTAGTTCTTTATAAATTTTTATGTTTCGTTGGTTCCCCGACAAGTCCATATGATGAAAATTCCAGATAAGATATCCTCATTTCTTCATGTTCCATTCACATGTTGAACGGTGTCATCCCTCTTATGTCTTCCCAATTGGATGAAATTCACTGATCTCTTATATTCTATACCTCTGACTCTCTGATATTGCCATTGATACCGACAACGAATTTTCTTTTCTTTATTCCATTTTTTTTTTTTCATGTTTAAGACATCCACGAATACTTGACAAAATAAAAAATTTGTTGAATAGCTGATAATATTTATATTGAATGTGTGTCACTGGAAACAAAAAACATAAGGAGATTTTTTTATTTGATTGTTCCATAAGAGATGAGAAATTTTAAAGTCATCCATACCAATTTATATATGGCTACCAGAGGGATGGCACACTAGAATTTCAATCCCAGTAAAATGTAAAAGAAAAACATAAAGATGATATGTTATACTATTTGACATGGAAAATTTCTCTGTGGAGTTAAGCACAGAGCCGTTTGTCTCTAGCGGCGGGCACTAACCAAGATTGGATGATAAAATAAATATTAATTTCACAGCGATGAGTTTCACGGTATAATGCGATATTAAACACAATGTAGAAGGTGAGCAAAGTTTTTTTAAAAAAAAAAAAGGAAAGAAACAAATTTATGTTTTTCATGTATCAAACATTTGAAAGTTCAACAACTTGTATGTAATGCTACAATTTTTGGTATTCGAATATTTTTTTTTTTTGTTGTTGTTTTGGGTATCAGAGTCAGTTAACATTTTATGAATTTTCAGTTGAAACTTGGTGGCTTCTCCATCTACCACTTGATATGGTTTTTGTATGGTGCGTTTTCACTCTCTTAGTATCAAAACCAAAAATAAAAAAAAAATCACCAAACCAGAACAACAACAACAAAAAGAAATAATATTCACTTTGATCTAAAAGTATTTATTCTCTTTCGTTCATTGAATTTTGTTTATAAATAATTAAATAACTTAAATAATTAAAATTTTGTTGCAGGTGAATTTTATTAACGGAATTACCTTTAAAAAATATGTAACAAAACTTTTATGATACGCGAGAATAATTTTTCCGTTTTCATTTCGGAAACTAGTGAAAATGGAGAAATTTAAATGTACTGTTGTGAATATTCTATTGATAACATCAGTTTGGCTACAAGTTTACAAATACTTTTGATGGATTCAAATTGAACTGAATCAATTTGAAATGTATGCGCCGTCGCAAGCTTTCATAGAGTGTTGACTCAATTTTCTTTTACGCTACAATGTGATATAGAAAATTATGCTATTCCGTGATAAAAAAAAATCACCTGAACTTTTGATGTTGGACGATTTTCATTTGATATTCTCCGTTTTGTAAACGTTTCCGTTCAACAGGACACGCTACGCGTTTTAGAATTTTTCACAAAACAGTTTACATTCAGACAGAATTGAGTTGACATTGCTTACGAATTGCGGATATACCGCCTTATATAGAAAATATTTTGCATAATGCATGAGTTGATATTGAGTTGTTTAGAATTTCTGTTTTTACTTTGGTGGCAGCCACAAAAGAGTCAAGATGGATAAACGATTGATTCTGAACGTTTAAGAATTTTCTTACTTTTGTCTTTTTCTTTTTAAAATTTCATTTTATTATTACAGAAAATTCTATTCTGTGTGTCATGTGGTATTAAAAGAAAATTTATTTAAAAAGAAAATTTTATATGCAGTGCATTTTCTCAGCTACAGAGTAATTATACATTGTCAAATCAATAATAAAAGTTAACCGGATTGAGGCAACAAATTAAATAAAAAAAAAGAAAAGAAAAGAATAAATATTGAAACTAAAATAAAAAAGAGATCCCGTGGTTTCTTATGATTTCCAGAGTATCAACTAATTGACTTCTTTAGTGTTTGATAGACTCACTGATACCGGTTCGTTAGCCAGAATAACGCAACCCATTACAAACCGGCGTAAGCCAAAGAAGTATATTTCAGATAATTAATAAAAACGGCTTTCATTTGGTGTTTCGTCTTTAGTTGAACGGTGACCGTTGAATTGTAAAGAGCTACGCTCCGTACAGAAATCTTGTTCAGTTATTTACGGAATTTTCACTTAACACAATTTATTATTTCTTTTTGTGATATTTATTAATATTTTTCGTTTTTTTTGGATTTATTGTGTATAGTGTATGTGTGTGGGATGCAATCGTGTGAATTCAATTATTTAAAATGGATCTTAATACGGATTATCCAAGTGATAAAATCAAATTGAAACAATGGAATCTACATAAATATTAATGAATCAAAATGATTCAGCAAAATATTATGTTCATTTATGTATTATGTGTGAACGATACAGTGGAAAATAGTGGAATTAATTTAAATTTATAAAAAAAAAAATAAAAATTTAAATAGATTATTAATGATTTCAACTTGTGTGTTATGTGAATTTAATTAAATCGCTGTATTGGTGGTATAAAATCAATGAATAATTATGTTAATAAATTTATAAAATTTAAATTTCATTGTTATTTTTTTATATTCACGCAAAAGAAATAATAAAAAGTTAAAGTGTAAATTAAATTGTATGAAACGTGTGTGGTATAGAATAATTAATAAAAATTATGATGAATTATTTACCAAATAGAAGCAATAAAACACCTGATGTGACTAAATTAATTTATTTTAAATTATTGCTAATTTATTTATTCTTACCAAATGTATTGGGATTAACGGATAATCAGCTGCCTTCATTAGGGCCAAATAATTGTACACACAATTGCAATGAAAAGGTAAAATTTTAGTTTATTACGTTCATCCAATTAGCAATAAGATTATTACCTTTGCTATTTCTCATCTTAATTTATTGTGATCGTATTGCAATGATTCTATAAAAATTTGACAAGTGTTAATCTGTGGCCATGTTAAATGAAATTATTATGAAATTAAATTCATACAAAAGAGATAATGAATGAAACAAAGAAGAAGAAAATTTCATATAATAATTGGTAAATTAATAGTCTCATGTTGTGAACATAATTATTATTCTTATTGTACGTATTTTGTGTTTTGAATCTCACCATAGTTTTTATTTCTTAAATTCAATTCACATCGTGATACATAAATTTTCGTTTTATTTGTTTCGTATTTAAGTATTTGATAGGATATTATTTCATGTTATAAATGTTAAAACGTGTAATAACAAATGTATAAAGATGCAAATATTCAGTTTTGCAAACAAAATATTGAAAATATATATAATTAACTATATTCAGTACCATAAAGTATGTAATTAAAAGGAAATCGTCAATTTAATGATCGTCGACATTGTTTTTGATCTACGAATGTTGTGTTACGTTTGTTATTTTGGTGTTTTCTTTATTTTTTTTTTGCATACCATAATTGAATGGAGTTTAAACCCAAGATACTTATTATAATAAGAATATCAGTTAAAATACGATGCAATAGGATGCATCAATGCAGTGACTTACAATTCATTTGTAGATGCCGAATTAAACATTAATAAATTATACTGAACAATGAATAAATAAATAATGCCATTTTGGACATTAAGTGGCTGCTTTTGAATTTATGTCTTTGACTGGAGATTCCGTGTGTATGTTGTGTGTTTGGTTTGACTCTTTTTTTGTTTTTTTTTTTTTTGAGCTTTTATTCTGCAACTCTGCACTTCTGGTTTTCTTGTTATAATATTTTACTTTTCGGTCCGTGTGTTTCTTCTCATTTAGAAGTAAATTTTTTGTTTTTATTTGCTTATTTCTTACCTTTTTGCATATGCGAGATGGCATCACATTAAATTTACCTTATCTTTTGAACACATAATAGATTAATATCACCGGTATACCCCTTTTTACGAAAAATTTAAAATGACACAACACCAGTTCAGTGAATAACGATCGGTAAACAGTTTATTTGAGTTTTTCTTTTTATTCTCTTGTTTATAGTAGACAGCATACAGTGGATGCTACTGCATATCCATCTAATGTTGAATATTTATGCATATCGAGTGATTTACCCATTCGACAAACAGCAGAAAATTGATGAAAAAAAAAAAAATAAGTGGAAGAAAATATTTTCTTGAAGACGTCGTATTTCTCGTCTTTTAAACGATTACGTATAGTCTAATCCAAATAGAGCAATGGAGAATAATAATTGCAACATTGAATCAGTAGACGGCAGTTGCAATGTAACGTACATATTTCATCGTGTAGTCTGTCTACAGTTATTCATCATATGAAAAATTAATTACCTTTAAATTATTAAAATCGCATACTACAGTGCACCATAAATCATTCGTCTTTTTCGTTTTATTACGAGTGGATTGAACGCATTAAATAAATTCGCTTTATTCGTTGCACTGTTTATTAACAAATAACAAAAGATTAATAGAATCTATCAAGATTTAATACGATGATGATTTAGCATCAGAAATTTTTTGTCCAAAATGAAATTAATTTCTTTTGAATGCTTGGAAAAATCAAATTAATTTATTGAATTTAAGGTAGTGGAGGATAACACACGTTGAAAATGGATAGGATTACAACACTTCACATTAATTTCGTTCGTTTTTTATTCTTCTTCTATTTCAAATAACATCTATTGAGTTTTTATTTCAACCAGTTCATCAGCAAACATTTAATCTGAAAGTTCATTCATAAAAATTTAGTAGTGTTTCATACGTGTAATCCAAATGAGATAAAAGGAGTAAAAAAAAAAAGAATGAAAAACCTTCAATCTATTTGTTGAATTCTAAAATCCACATTTTCCAATTGAAAATTGAATGGAAACAAGAGAGAAAAAAGAATTTGCTGTTAGCGAGTAGAAATTTCATTACCTTGTGATGTAAATGAAAACCAACGTGACTAAAATCATTTGTATTGGATGAGCGATGGATACTATTGATTTTCCATAGAAAAAATAGATTAAAACCAAAATGGACAAAAGGACTCTTTGAGTGTATATGAGTTTGATTTTGTTTTTTATCTAAAAACGAGTTAAGTAAATAATAAAAAAAAAAACAAATTGTAATAAAACTCAAAATTGTAAACGAAACTAACTACAACCGTTTTGTTTAAATTAGAGCACCGGTCTCTATTCATCGTTTCAAAACTTCATTGATTTCAATTAAAATCCACCTGAATTTTATTGACGATAACATTGAGGATGCCCATCAGTTGGATATTACATATCAAACGCATTGAACCAAACGTAAAGTTATTGATGCCAAATTATAATTCAGATAAATTTATAGTAATTGATTTTAGTTTACCTTTATAGTTTGTTTCTTTTCGCTTTAAAATTTTTTTCTGTATTTTCATTCACATTTTTGTTTTTATTGCTGGCAGAATGTGAAGCTGTAACAAAACAAAAAAAATATTTCGATTACTGGAAACACGCTATATTTGTTTTATATTTTTTCCGTTTTTTTTTTTATTCATTTTACTTCAGTTTCGAAAACCAATAACATTAAATATTATTTTAAATGACTTTATGGTGATCTTATTGCGGTATGGAGCCACAGCATCAGCAGCACTTGTAGTACCAATTTTTTTTTGTTGTTGTGTAGTTAGTTAGTTTTGTTAGTTTTTTAAATGAGAAAAATACTCTGAAACAAATAACCAGCATTATGTAGAATTGTTGCTCGTAACTTATGTATGGGCTTTTGACCATTGCAAAGAGAGAAAAAAGAATTGAAAACTCCTATGGTTTTGTAACACCGATTTCGCGATATGTCATGGAGTTTTTCATTACATTTATAGTATCAACTTGAGCAAAGTGAGAGAGTAACTGAGTTTTATAATACAACAATAATAAAAACTAAAGTAAAACAACAAAAATTAATAAAATGCAATTTATTTAGCATTTGCGTGTGACAAAATATATGTTCTTCGTTCAGTTTATTATTTTCTGCTATAAATAAGAAATGAGTTTTATATTTCCCATTCTTGATGTCTACTTAATGTTGTTTCTGTTTTTCCAGCAAAACAAAAAAAAAATAATAATAAAAGGAAAAAGAAGCGAAATAAAGAAAAACGTTTAATTTTTCGCTGTTTTTTTTTTTTTGCATTTTATATTTAAATTATACAAATAAATCTACTTTGGTTTCTGTAGTCTATTCATTTTTATTTGCAATATTTTCAATAATTTTCCCCATTGGAGTTATAATACTTAATGTGAGTTACCAATATTAATGTTCAATACAATCAATAAAACAAACTACAATTAACTTATAGGAAAATTACAGTGCAGTGAGTTAATTATTAGCAAAAAAAAAATAAAGAACTTTTGTTCAATGTTTGTTTTTTCATGTTGCTGTTAATAGCGTATTGAATATAATTTTATGCTTCTTGTTCGGATGTTGTGTGCACATATGAGGAGCATAATTTACGTAATGAATCTATAAGCATTTAAGTATGTCTTTATGATAATTGAATACAAAAAATAAATAAGAGAGAATTACTTGAATAAATATTATATTGGTAATTTACTGGGAGTTTACGTGAAATGAATATGCGATTTAATAAATTACAATTTTAAAAGTGTTGATAGGTAATCCGGTGTTTCACACACTGTACACTGAATGCATTGATGTAACTTTAAATGAATTAAATTATATAAATAAAAATTTAAAGAAATATATTTTGCTGATTGTTTATTAACGTATCGATTTGATTATTGCATTTCTTTTGGGGTACATTTCGTTTACCTTGGCCACGTAGTTGAATTGATTAACACAAGTTTATAATTAAATTTATTGCATTTTGTCTATATTAAATGCAAATTGGTTTACATTTTCAAATGGGTCCGTTATATGTTGACTGGTCACGTTCATTTCTCTGTCTTTTCTGGCTATGCATAACATTTTAATATTGTCTATTATGTAGCTGTTGGATTTCAATTATATTCATTTGATTTGAATAAGAGTATACCGTATACCGTATACCGTATGCCAAAATCCAAAAAGAGATAATTTAGTATTATTGTACAATTGCCATCGGTTGAATGTGAGAACGACTGATAAAATTTTAAATCAATTAACAACTAACAAATCCAGGTAATTAACGTACAGTCTTACGCGATTGAATAGAAACCACAAAGGAATTTTGATTCTAATTAGTTGGGGATTATATGAACATCATTTTGGACCGAACAAACTATAAAAAGAACTTTTGTCTTTAACTACCGTTAGATTACTAACTGATACTTTCTTTTCTTGGTATCTATATTGAGGTCGAGATTTAAGGTTCGGCATCCAAAACTTCCCTTTCAACTCTTTCGGTATCACTTAGAAGTTTCACAACTCTTGTGATGTGGAAATCCATTCACTGTACATTTATGGTTTAGATATTTCACTAAAGTGTTACATAATTAATATCAATTTAAATGCATCATGTTGATTAGCATTTGAAGAGAACCTCAATTACTTAACTAATAAATGAATGATATTTTTTATTCTTATTTTTAATAATTTCAGCCATCACCACCGGCCAAAGAAACCAAAGGGAATGGCGGATGGAAATGCCTTGAGAAAATTGACTGTACTCTGGTAAGTTGAAAATTAAATTTTACCGGTTCTAACTATCATTTCTAATTTTTGGGTGGTACTGAAATGATAGTTTTTTTTTTTTGATAAAAAGTTTGGGGAAAAACGTTAGAAAAGTTTCATTTGACGCAAATAAAATGTAAAATGAAGAGACCATTTCATGTTGTCTAATAATGGGACACATTATGATGGAATTCACATAGTAAAAATGATTCAAATATGAAATATAAATTCATGTGTCGGTGCCATATGGTATTACAAAAGTTTAAGATTTCTGTTATCTTGGCCAAGCAAAAAAAAAATGCCAAAGAATAAAATTACAGTTGATGAATTCTGAAAGGCAAAATTGATGATCAATTTATACATGAGAACTGATCCAAAATAAATGAAAGAATAAAACAGAAAATTCCATGAGTTCCATTCAACTACTTAATCCAAAAATATTTTATGGTTTTGAATCAAATCAATATTGAATGGGTTGGCTAAATGTCATCGCAATGAAAACGATTGAAATCCGTTTATCGATGGCTGTCCAATTTGAAGATAATACTTGAAATTATCTAAATCGTTTGTTCCATTTGTTCAGTTGAACGATTGATGCGATTGCAAACTTTTTATTTTTATCTTAATCTTTAAATGCGAAAATTTTCTATCTGTACTTCTGATAGCATTTACGTATTTTTGATATTGCCATTGCTTAACGAACATTTAGAAATTGTCGACATTAAGAGCAAATAATAAATTAGGAATTTTTGAACTTTTATAACCAGTGAAACCTCTATTGTTAGTTTTCCTTGATCTCTTCTTGTTGGTTATCAAAAGTTTTTTGCCAAAATGAAAAAGAAAAATTTCATCTAATAATTTTGGCATATGGCAAATACCATTACAAAAGGAGTAACTCAAATATGAAATACTTTTTCCTTATAAATATTAATATTATGAATTCAAAAAAAAAAAGTTTCTTTTTATTCCTTTTCATTTAAATTGGAGAGATAAGAAGAGAGAGAGAGAGAGGAAAAAGAAGCACTAAGAGATATGAAAGTTCTTAAATAGAAAATGCCATTGACGGTGAAAAACCAGAAGCACTAGACGACGGTATCAAAGATGTTAAAAGTTCTTTTTTACCATTCGTATTCATCCGATTGACAATGAAATGGAATTTAAAATATTCTTTTGCTTTTACTTATGTATGTTATTGTGGATTCCTTTCAATCGTCAGTCATGTTTGGACATAAGCATTTCAAACTCAACCAAATAACCTTTCAATTCTCCTAAGAATATTGAATATCAAATATTTTATTGATTTGATTTCATTTCATTCTTATTTTTGATGAACTAAATACAATACTAAATCAATCAAAATTGATTTGGATTTAATATTTAATTGACTTCATCAGAGAATTTTAAGAATTCTAATATTTGATCAGTTATACTCTCATTTGTTCAGTGAATTAGTCTTAATGGACATGTTATTAGCCTTAATAAGAATATTTATTTTAAACTGGAATTTTCTAATTTGGATTACTAAAACATTCTCTTTTCTTTTTATTAAAAAAAAATTAATAATTTCAGTGTGATTTCCCTCCGTATAATTTCAATAAATTTTCCGACGCCTTTAGTATACTGGTGAGTGTTTATTAATTCCAATTGTTTGTATTAGTTTAGTTTATCTTATAA
Organism: Coboldia fuscipes; assembly: GCA_001014335.1. Classification (NCBI taxonomy): domain Eukaryota; kingdom Metazoa; phylum Arthropoda; class Insecta; order Diptera; family Scatopsidae; genus Coboldia; species Coboldia fuscipes. The sequence continues at coordinate 6,176 of JXOR01001064.1, read as the reverse complement.
ATTTTCACTTACACTTGACACTGAAAACAACTGTACTGTACTAAGAAGTATTATTTTCATTTAAATTGTATCACTTTGTCTATCTTTATCTATTCTTAAACACAATATCACATTTTAAACGATTGATTATGATATAACTACCATTGATTTAGATAAATGATCAAATTAAATCAATGAATGAATCTATTTCAATATGTTTCAGTGTTGGAATAAATGTGCAGAACCATCAGGTGGAAACAAATTAACAAAGGACAATATAATTCTAAGTGTTCAGTCAATGATAAAAGATGGATCACTTGTGTCAACAGACATCAAATGGAAATCAATTGATAAGTGGGATCAATGTCTAGTTACATGGGAAATAGATGGTGGCGGTCTGATTGGTAACCTGTTGACCGAATCCAATCAAGTGAAATTAACACTTTGGCCAGACACAAAGTATCACATTCAAGTGACTTGTAAATCACAGGTAAATACATGCATCTTTAGCTTTTATCTTGTAAGAAATTTTTTATGTTTTTCAATTTTCATATGAGCTATAGCATTTTAAAAGATTCATATGTTTTACATATTGTATAGTTCACCCCACTCCTCACGTACCAACATATGTACAAACATACAATGTATGTTAGTCATCTCTGTGGCATATTTGTTCGACAAAAAAAAAACTGAGTGTAGTTTTAACTCTCCTAATGGTACTGATAATTAAGTGAAATAAAAAGAGAAACAGGGGAAAAGTAGAGTCGTTGCGTGACGTTAAATTTCATTTAAATAAATTTTTCATAACGTTGACTTTTGTTTTAGTCTGAAATGCACGTTTCAATTAAGTTATTACATGTTTACCTTGCTACAATGTGCGATAATTTTGAATAGAAAAACATAAATAAAAAACGATATGAATTCGATGCGAATGGTAGTGAACGAATAGTAAAACTGTTGAGAAAAAAGAACGATTTTTAATCATATGAAAATATGCTATGGAAATTATAAGAATTATAATATTTAGAAAATTTACAAATGAACAGGACCTCCGGTGAAATAAATCTACTTCCTGTCTCCGTAACATAAAATTGCAGTGTACAGTGAGGGTTAATTTTGATTCCATTTCTGATTAACGTTTTAAATGATTAATGTCTGTCACTCAATGGGTAGAATGGTGAATTATTTATTCGTATTCACAGTTGCATTTCAATATTTTTAGTTCATTTAATGTGAGGGTGTTTACTAGATGGATCAGTTAGTAGTATTGTCGTTATGATATTTAATTAATTCCATACTTTTGCTATATTTACAGAAAACGAATTTAATGCGATCACCATCGGTTACATTGCATACGAGTAATTTAACAGAAACGATTAATTCAAAGGTACATCAGGTGACGGAGAAAATTCGTAAATATCCATTTAAGAGGCCACTACTGAACACAACGAAATCCACAGTAAATCATTATCAAGTGAAAGAGAATTCAAACTTATTCAATGATATGATTAAAGAAAATGGTAAATGGACTGGAACTGGACGTAGTCGCGTTGTGATTAATTATCCGGACGTGTTACATTTAAAGGATGGACATTATAGCCATCAACCGAGTGTTGCATTAATACTCATCTGTACATTATTACTGATAATTCTAGTCGTGTGGACATTCATTTTTGCCATACGGAACCAAAATTTAGATGATAAAAATCCATTAATCGAACATGAACAGATAATTTCGAAATCAACATTAAATGTTTCGAATTTAGTGTAGTTAATAAGACTAATGACAACATAATATACAGAACAGAAAGAAAGAAATCCGTAATCTCATTTGAAAAATAATTTTCAACCGAATAATGGACGAAAAATTCGTTAAAACAATCAACTAAAGACTATAGAACATTAGAAAATTATTTTTTTAAACATTAATTTGATGGCAATAGATGTGGCTACTAAGAAATTAACAAAAATAATTAAATAAGAAGATTAATGTTTTCGTCCCGCTAATAAACATAATATTACTTTGTACGTGATAATAAGATGCGATTGTGATTAATTTAAAATAAAACATAAACATACACACACATACACAAATGATGTGTCAGATTATTTTCATTCATTAAAATTTTGTTTTAATTAGTTACATGAGATTAAATATGTAATTAAGTGAGCAAACATTGTAAATAAATACAAATGAATTTCTATGTAAATCATTTTGTATAAACATGAAACATAATTATAAATAATTGTTTATTTTATACGTTAAATGAATTAGTAATTATTCAAAATGCTTAGTGAAATTTTTAAAAATGAAATTTTATTATTACAAAGAATTTATAAAAGATTCATAATCTTTTATTTTTAAAATTAAGAACTGAATGATTAGGGAATCATAAATGAGGAATATTTAAAATCGAATTATAATTGTCAATGAAAATTTCTAATAATTATGTGTTTTGCTTTTGATTATATTGTAAAAAGGAATACTAAAATAAATTTGGACTAAAACAAAAAGAAGTATTAATATGTATTACAACTGATAAATAAAAGACAATTGAAACAATTGAATTTAGTTGATGATTACTTCTATTTTAAGTGCTTATAGTTGAATTTGGTTATTTATAAATTGTGTTTAGCCCAAATATAAGTAACAGTGCAGACTACTTTGGATCAGACGCAGACTATGAGTAATATCGTCTGAACATTTCCAGGTACATGAACTATCACCATTCCTAATAGCGTATGAATGATATTAAATTCGTTGCCATTACCAATTTGAATGCATTAATGGGGTGAAAATACAATAAATTTCATTTAGATAAATAAAAATTGCGAGAAACAAAAAAAGGAGAAACATCACTGTAATTTATTTTCATTTCCATCACATTATTCGTTCGCAATTTTTAGAACTCCCAATGCAATCGTAATGTAACGATTTTTATTTCCATTTTCGATCTAGAATGTTTTGGACGAATACAAATCGGTACTTTTAGAATTGGTCTACAATTCAGTAAAACGTCAGGATGCGAAAAGCCAATATGAATTCGAGATGTGAAATAAAATACACATTTTAGGTCTCCAAGGAATTCCGTATTTGTTGATTTCGTGGATGAAAGATGTTCAGTAACAGCAAATACCATTTCCTCGGAGAGACACACTACATCAGAGGTTACATGGTATCGAAACCACCATCGGAAAAGTTTATTATTTTATAAATTATAACTGTAATATTTCAAGCCATAGGATACCCCCCGATTGTATAGCACAATACGTTACATTTACGTTTGAAATCGCACCATAAAAAATATGGAATGGAAAAACAATGGTAACTGGAAATGGTATGAGTTACATTGTAACAAAATCTAGTATAGATGATAAGGGAGTTTACCAAACAACTGGCAATCTCACACCTTATAGCATTCTTCAATAGAATTTTTTTTTCCAATTTTTATTATTTCATGAAATTTCAGTATATAAGTAATGAGGAGGTGTTGCGCTGTCAGCGAAACATTAAATTGGCTGGTGCATCGATAAACTGAGTCCCTACTGTAATAAATAATAAACTACTAAATACAATCACCATATGTTGTCATATCTAGCATGCAAATGTATATTCTTAAAATAATGCCAGAGCATTACATAGTATATGCCACAGATAATAACGTTGAAATTTAATTTCTATTTTAATCTATTTTAAGATGCAATCCATGATTTCATTATAACTTCATTGTACCAGTGATTGTACAAATTCACTCTATTTCTATTTATAGAAATAAATCGTCAATCATTTTCTGAATCCTTAAATGAATAATGAAAATAAAAATTCCATGTTGATTCGTAATCGTATAAATTTAACTTTAATTGATCCAATTTACATGTGATTTTATTACAACATTTTAAATTCATTCTTAGGTTTTCATTCTTGATTACAATATAAGAATAAATTATGTTCTGAATGAATTAATGTTTCTTTCCTTAAAGGTACTTTATTGTATGCCAAATGTCACTAAAATGTAAAATAAGAATTTTCTTATTCACATGCAATTCACAATTATACTATTTATAAGATATTTCTAACAATTGTTCAGTTACAATTTAATTCAATTGAGTGAATATGCATTTGTGAATATTACCGAGTTGAATTACCCAAATCTATTTTAAACAATTAAAAATACTTAAGTGATTTCATTCATGCCCGTATGATTATTGTGAATGAATCTAAACGAATCAAATAAAATCATGAAAGTCATTAAATACATAGTACATGGAGACACAAGAAATCTTTAAAACCGTCTTAATACTGGTGTTTATTTTAACGATGCTTTTACTTATTTTGTATAATCCAGAAATCGCATCTGATAAAGATTAAATGAAAATCTAAAATTTAAATTGATAAAACTTGATTTTAAAGAAACAAAATTTTTAACAAACATGTTTAGATGCCGCAAACTAACCTGATGTTCATTAGCCAAACTGTACCATAAGAGATTTAGAATAACTATTCATATCACATTTCCAGTTCTATTTCATATCAAAATCAATTAAAATATTTAACAATCCGTGTTAGATAAATCGAAATGAAAAGGTTCAATCACTTTTGATTATTTAATCGGCGATTAACAATACAATATCGTTAATTCTTTAGATAAGTTGAATGTTAATCTAATATTTTTCTCATTTCAGCTAGTTGGACTGTTTTGCAGAAACGAAAAAGAAATAAGAATATCTTTATCTATCTCTTAGTTGTGTAGTTATATAACAGATAAGCAATGGAATTATTATTCATTAATTAATATGTGCAATAATCAACTGTTCAATTTCATATAAATATCGTAATAACATATGATGACTGTCTAATTGATTGTAAATTTACAAGTTGGAATTTATCATTAAGTGTTGATTACAATGTTAATACATTTGTTCAGGAAGTATAATATTCAAGATTTCTAATAAATCTTAATATTATTAAACAATGACACTTGAAGTATTACTATCGTAATTAATTACTACTTTTTTTTTTAATTTTAGATTCCTCTGTTCTAATGTCAATGAGAATCTAATAATTTCTTTTTCTTTCTATTTTCATTGTAATAAAATGTATCTCTCAAACATTTTAAAAATATCTTTCCAATTTTTCGTATCACTATGCATATTAACCGTTAATTTAAATATAAATGATGTATAGATTGGAATTAACTATCTGTATTTTTATAATAATCATCGTCAACTTTATAAGCAGAATATAAGAAAAACAAAAAATTATTCAATTTAATGTAAATAAGAGAAAAGGATAGTTATTTGTTAGACATTAAATCTGATGCTTGTTAAATTTTACAATAAAAACTAATTCGTAGTTATTGTACTTGGCTTTATTTAGAATGAAAATGTTCATCCCTCAAATGAATTTATATTATTGAACAAATAAATAAACGGAAATTAGGTAAATGATGATGACAGCAATTATTTAAAATTCCATTGAAATCAATCCCTATATAAATTGCAGTGATCTGGCAATATCTATCTTAATTCTAAGTGATGTGTGATTTGTGATAGACACTTCTAGGCTTGGATTAAACAACAATACTGGAATATGTGGATTATAAATGTGATATTTGTTATAGGTTTGATTAATAGTGCAGTGAACTCAGTTTCAGTAAGATTTAATTCAAACCAATAGTCCTATGATCTATATGAAACTAAAGTTTAATAATTTATTTGTTTAGATTCCGAATTTTTTAAAAGGACTTTCAACTGTTCATAATGGTGGGTAATTGTGTTAACTCACAATCAATGTGTCCCAAGTTTTGTTTGCAAAAATTAAAAACATTTATCAAAGTTGAAAAAGGATAGATTAATTCTATTGAATATCAGTGTAGAAATTTTGTTTTTGTTTTTTACTAAATTCAGTTGAAATAAAACTATGGGAAATGAAGGGAATACAAAAAAATATTAGGCTACTAAATAACACCATAATATGAAGAATCTAACCGATCAAGTAATTGTTATTTTTATCTAGATCCTGTGAAGTTGGTTGGAGCACAATCTAATCCTGCAGCACATGGATATGGTGGTAGTGTCGGTACAGCACATGGTTCTGGTAATGCTGGTGGTTTAGCTCAAGCTTTATCAAATCCAGGAGCTTTTAGTCCCGGTAATGCTGGCGTTCATGGACATGCCAATTCGAATGCAGGAGCACA
>JXOR01001063.1:0-34405 GCA_001014335.1 Coboldia fuscipes | reverse complement strand
TGCATTCGGTGGTGTTTATCAAATCTTTCGATAAACAACAGATATAATTCAACCAATAAGATAAGAACACATAAGGAATAGAGATAGTTCTCGGCTATAGTTTATCTAAACAAAGGCAGTTGTTAGAAATTAGCTAAAGAATAAAGATACAATTTGTTAACTAGAATGAATAAAAAGTAACAATTATAACGAAAGTAAATAATTTGAGTTTTAATATTCTGTTTTCATGTATTTAAATAAAGAAGTGAATGTTACATATATCAACTGTATGTCTTTGTTAAATAATTTAATTACTAAGTTAAATTTTGTGTTGTAATATGTACATTGAAATCAATTCTAATCAACATAGACGATAATTATAATAGAACTCAATTTCTTGTGAGATTTAAAATTGTTGTTTAATTAAATGAAAATGTTGATAAAAATATTAGCGTTAATTCAAATTAAACAATCATTCCAACATTCACTATACATATTACATAAAATTGATTACAGGTTATCGTGGTATAACTCTGACACTAACTCCTGTAGCTGATTTTAGTATAAGATCACCTTGTAATACGATTTTATGCTTTTCATCAGGTAGAATCTTATAGTTTCGCATTGTAGCTGTGACAATTGATTTAANTCCAACATTCACTATACATATTACATAAAATTGATTACAGGTTATCGTGGTATAACTCTGACACTAACTCCTGTAGCTGATTTTAGTATAAGATCACCTTGTAATACGATTTTATGCTTTTCATCAGGTAGAATCTTATAGTTTCGCATTGTAGCTGTGACAATTGATTTAAATAATAATATTGCAAATTTTTGTCCAATACAATTACGTGCGGCTGCACTAAACGGAATATAAGCAAACGGATGTCGATCTTTTACTATTTCCGGATCAAATCGATGTGGATTAAATTTTTTTGGATCCGGATATGTATCTGGATCATGATGCATATAATAAACATTAATAAGTATGTTGGAACCTGCTGGTAATAAAACACCATTCACTTCTAAATCATCGGATAGCCTACGTCCCAATATTGGTACGGATGGATATTTTCTTAATGTTTCCTTAAGCACTAAATCCATGTATTTCATATCTTGATATTGTCGATATGTTATGCTTTCCAATGGATCATCGCCACAAATTGCTTTAATTTCATCATACAATGTCTGTTGTATATCGGAATTTTGTGCTAATTCATAAAAACACATACTGATCGCAGTTGATGTGGTGTCATGACCCTAAAATAATTATTTGTATTATTAATTAATAGTTATGTGGAGATAATAAATCGAAATACAAACTTCAAACATGAATGTGTCAACTTCTTCACGGATATCTTCATTTGATAATGGTACATCATCAATTGTGGCGCTTAGTAATAAATCCAAGAAAGTAACGTATTTCTTTTTTCCCATTATTTCACTATCATCATTAGATGTATCATTTTGTGTTTCAATTTTTACATTTTGATTGAGCGTATCACGTCGTTGTTTAATTACACTATTTGTGAACTCATGTAATTGTGATACTACTTTTTGTATACGAAATCCTAGTGGTCTAAAATGTATTGACCATGGAAACATATTATCAATTGGATCAAAGTTTCGTTTCATAAATAACTCACTATACCTGGATATTAGAATAATTGATTTCTATCAATATATTGTGTAATTAATTTGTATGAAAATCAAAAAATGCGAATTTATTCTATTAAGTCTGTGATGACTTACGAATCACAGACCGTGATGATTAGGCGAATTAATGAAATCATATTAGTCGTATTGTTTCCAAATAAGTAAACTTACTCTTTAACAGCTCTAACGTATGGTGCATTCGGTTTATCTTGAGCATTTACTGTTGTTCCCATTGCAGTCTCTAAATTTCAAATGTAATGTATAAGTGAATAAAAATGGATGTTAATTATCTGTACATACCACACACAATATCAAGTGTTGCAAGATTTACGTATTGGTAAATATCAAATGTGTCGTTACGTTTGATTTTCTCTACAAATATTTGGCTTTGTTTATTGAAAATTTCAATGAATTCTTCTAAAATTTTAAAATGAAATGTTGGCGTTAAAATTTTTCTTCGTTTAAACCATTTTTTATCAGCTGATGTTAGTAATCCTGTTCCTGAAATTTTGAAGAAGGGAATTACTTATATAATAGTCATCTTGATATTATTAAAATGAACATTACCTAACCAATCGTGTAAGTAATCGTATTCAAGTGATTTTCTATTGGCTTTACCAGAATTTAAAACGTATTCTATTACTTTGACGTCAGCTATCAGAAGCATAAAATAATTTACGAATCCTTGTATAATTAACACTTTGCCATATTGTTTGTATAAATCCAGTAAATAATTGAAAATTCCTTTTAAATTAATAACATTAGAGATTCAATTGAAATTATTCAGAAAAGTTAATAATACCAGGAATATCTTTTGGAAAGGCAAGCAGATTGCCACATATTGGATATCCTTTTTCTATTGGTCCACCCAATCGTCGTTGATAACTTAATACTTTTAATCTGCCCTTGTAATAAATTGCAATTGCACCTAAACAAACACCAAAAAGAATTAAGAAAAACATTTTTTATTTTGCACGATAACAATTAACAATCAGCACACGCTAAATTCTAAATTACTACTGAACTTTGCGCAATAAGATCCACTTATCAATTTTAAAAATTTAACGTTTGATTATTTACAGCCGAAGCTTTAACACGAATTAAAATCAAAAGTAATTACATACATCTATATTAATCTCTAATAAATTTTGGTTTATAATTGAGATAGTAATGTGAATTGAATTTTTTTTTATTAATTCTCTTAATTTGTTTGAAGTGATTTATTTGTTTAAGTCAGTTGTTTGACCGCATATGTATTTGAATGTTTATAAACAAATCGTAGATAAGAGATTATTTAAAAAAAAGAAAAATGATATAGACATTTAAATTCGAATATTTTAGATGATATGGATTGAATAATGTGGTTCAAGTCTTTGGTGAAATCAAAGCTTTAGTTTTTGATCTTTTGATTTAGTTTTTGTAAATTTAGTTTTCTATTGAATTTAGAAGTATAAACATTTAATTTAACTTAATATAAATAAATAGATAAATAAAAATGTATTACATAAAATGGAATACATAAATTTAGTTATCGTGGAATAACACTGACACTATTGCCAGTAGCTGATTTTAGTTTAAGGTCACCTTGTAACACGATATTATGCTTCTCATCAGGTAGAATCTTATAGTTTCGCACCGTAGCTGTAATAATTGATTTGCATAATAATATTGCAAATTTTTGTCCAATACAATTACGTGCGGCTACACTAAACGGTATGTAAGCAAACGGATGTCGATCTTTTACTATTTCTGGATCAAATCGATGTGGATTAAATTTTTCTGGATCCGGATATATGTCTGGATCATGATGCATGTTATAAACTCCAATATGTATGCTAGAACCTGCTGGTAATAAAACACCATTCACATCTAAATCATTGAGCGTATCACGTCGTTGTTTAATTGCACTATTTGTGAACTCGTGTAATTATGATACTACTTTTCGCATACGAAAACCTAGTGGTCTAAAATGTATTAACCACGGAAACATGTAACTAATTGGATCAAAGTTTCGAATCATAAAAATTTTACTAAATCTGGAAATTAGAATAATTGATTTATATTTATATTAATGAAATCATGTTAGTTGTATTGTTTCCAAACGGGTAAACTTATTTTCTTTAACAGCGAATTTTGCATGTTTTGTTAAGACAATTTGCATTGTTTTTGTTTTCACGCATTAGGGTCTAAATGTGCACTGTTTTGATTGAGAAAACAACTGACTATAATAAAGAATTTAAATTAATGAATTTTAATTATCAGTACATACCGCACACAATATCAAGTGTTGCAAGATTTACGTATTGGTAAATATCAAATATGTCGTTACGTTTGATTTTCTTTACAAATATTTGGCTTTGTTTATTGAAAACTTCAACGAATTGTTCTAAAATTTTAAAATGAAGCGTTGGCGTTAAAATTTTTCTTCGTTTAAACCACATTTTATCAGCTGAATTTAATAATCCTGTTCCTGAAATTTGGAAGGATTTTATTTACTTAACAGTCACCTTGATATTATGTAAAAATTTACATTTACATTACTCAAGAAAAGAGATCTTATAAAGGATCTTTTCTTCTTATCTGGTAAGAAAAGTTAATCATACCAGGAACATCGGTAGGGCAAGCAAGAAGATTGCCAAATATCGGATATCCTTTTTCTATTGATCCACCCAATTATCGTTGATAATTTAATACTTTTAATCTGCCTTTGTAATAAATTGCAATTGCACCTAAGCAAGCACCGAAAAGAATTAAGAAAAACATTATTTATTTTCCACGTTAACAATAAACAACCAGCACAGGTTAAATTCTAAATTACTACTGAATTTTAAAATTTGATTATTTACAGCCGAAGTTTTATTGCAAATTAACATTCATGTGAAACTTTAATTTATTTTGATTCACAATCGAGATGGTAATGTGAATTGTACTTTATTTTTAATATTTCGATTAATTTGTTTGAAGTTATTTATTTGTTTCACTCTGTTGCCTGACCGCATATGTAAATTTTATTACTTTATTTGATGTTTATAAACAAATTGTAGATAAGAGATCATTTAACAATGAAAAATGTGATAGACATTATGACCAGAAGTAAAAATATTATATTTTATTAGTTATTTAAGAGATTAAGTACTTGTAATTCCATCTGATGTACATATGTATTAAGCCAGCAAATTTGAGAGTGTGTTGATAATATTTACTTTACTCATAGAATAATTCTTATAAAGTGTCAGTAGCTATAAAAATTAGGTAAAGTGACGAATTTCCCGATGCAATTAGGTATCACAATGGGCAGAATTTAATAGTTGCAAGTTCAAATTTATTATTAACACTACTAATGATCACTTTCATTGAATATACGATTTTACGTTGGTTTAAATATAAATATATTCTCTTTTACATGCAAACGTATCCCGAGTGACTTCTATATAATTTCTTTATGTAATTGTTCTTAAATTACTTAACTTGAATGTGTTCAAATATTTTGAATAGAAGAAATCTGAAACAACACATTGTTTTTGTTAAAACGTTCACATATTGCAGCTTAATTAATTCTATATTGAAATTGATAAATCACTAGTACTCATGTATTTGTCTACTAAATGCACACTATTAAGTATCATATCAAATAAGAACTTAATTTATTCATTATTGGTAATAAGAACTTGAATCTATTATTTAAATAATGGCTCTGGAATAAGGTCGATGAAACGAGTGTTAGAAAGAAGGAAATAATAAATGTCGGTTCGATTTGTCTCAGTTTTGTTTTGAGGAATGTAACTAATTAAGCTAGCAATTTTAAATTTTATAAATGTATTGTACTTTTCTTTTTTAAAAAAGGCTTATAAAGGACGCAAATAAACTATTATTATTATTTGAATAGTAACAATTCGTTTATTTTTATTAAATGTCATATTAATTCAAATGAGAGCCTTGTTGAGTAACTTAGATAAATTCAGTTAAGGCACATCGGTTGAATGGCTTTATCTTATACACTGTTGCTGAAAGTGAATTAGTCTCAATTAAAAAACAGTGTCTGTAAATGATAATAAACTTCAAGTATATGCGACAATAATAATCATTAAGTTGTGTCATTATTTTGTTCTAATTGATAGGTTATCAACCTGTTTTTATCAATGAAGTAAATACAATTTTTATTTATTTACTTAAATTTTTATTCACGTTTTTTTTATACGAGTATATTCAAATAAAAATTAAATGCATGTGTGTTTGTGATCAACAATAATACTTACAATCGAATAGAAACAAAATCGGCACATATCGCAAGGATTTGTAGAATATTTTCAAACTAAATTGTATTACCTGACAATTGAAATTCTGTTAATTACGTGGTATAACACGAATATTAACACCATTAGCTGATTTCAATATAATGTCAGCTTGTAAATCAACAGTATTTTTAATGGGTGGTAAAAGTTTATAACTTCTTAATAATGCACCAACGGTCGATTTAATCACTAGCATTGCAAACTTCTGACCAATACAATTTCTTGGTCCAGCACTAAATGGTACATAAGCGTATGGATGACGTTTCTTAGTTTCAATTAATTCAAAACGTAATGGATCAAATTTTTCTGGTTCTGGATAATATTCAGGGTCATGATGTAACCCATACACCTGTAGATGAACGTTTGAACCTTTTGGTAATATGACACCATCAATTTCTGTATCTTCAATTAATAAACGGCCTAATGTTGGTACGGATGGATACATTCTCATTGTTTCTTTGATTACCATTTCAAAATATTTCATATTTGAATATTGATTATGTGTTGTCTCTTCAATTGGTGAATCACCGCAAATATCTTTAAGTTCTTGATAAACAGTTTCTTGGATTTCTGGATGACGTGCTAATTCAAATAGACACATTGCAATTGCCGTTGTGGTTGTATCATGTCCCTTAAATTTATTTGAAAATTGTTAGTAACAGTTATAGAAGTTTGTTGTTGAATATGTATACCTCAAACATGAATGTATCCACTTCCTCACGTATATCAGCGTTTGTCAGTGGTTTACCATCGATTGTTGCCTGTAAAAGCATATCTAAGAATGTGGTTTTCTTTCGTGAAAATTCGTCCTCTTCGGTGACTGCATTATTCGAATTGTTATTATTTTTGAGTAACACTTCACGTCGTTTTTGGATTACACCAATTGTGAATTCATGTAATTCTTTAAGTAATTTAATTTGTTGACGACCCATTGGTGTAAAATCATAAATCCATGGGAAAGCACGTGTTATACTGAATATTCGTTTTAAAAATAAATTACTAATTCTGAAAATAAATAGTAGGGAAAAAAAAACCACATTGATTATTAAATGATTACAATGTTAACCTTATGATTATGTACTGATAAGTGTGGCTAATTAAAATGATATGAGTCGTAGACTATGATCGTTGACCATATTATAAATTGACTTGAATTAATGCAATAATCTAAGAAGTTATAAAAATTCTTATCAAAAATACGTACTCTTTTACAGCTTTCACGTAACGTGAATTTGGTTGATCTTGAGCATTAACTGATGTACCCATAGATGTTTCTATAACAAAAAAAAAAACGAAGTTATCAATCGTTATAAATAATAATTGTTATTAATTAATTTCTTATAATGAAAACTAACCACAGACAATATCAAGTGCCGCTAACGTTGAGTAGTGATATACATCAATATCACCGCCTGATTGATGTGGTTTTAATTTTTCAGCTAATTTCTTACTTTGCCTATTAAATACTTCGATAAATTCATCAAGTACTTTAAAATGAAATGTTGGCGTTATAATTTTTCGTCGATTGAACCATTTCAAATCAGATGCTATCAATAGACCGGTACCTAACGATAATCATTGTTCACTTGTATTAGAATTCGCATTATTGTTATATTAGGTAAGATTAGAATTACCTAGCCACGGTATCAAAAATTCATATTCAATTGATTTTTTAACTGGTTTACTACTGGACAGTAATTGTTCAAATATATTCACATCCAGTGTTTGTAGTGTATAGGAATTATTAATGCCACGCATAAAAAATGTTTTACCATATTCTTGATGCAGTTTATGTTGCATTTTAAAGATACCTAATGGTATTGGATAAAAGTTCAATTAATATTGATGTTTAGTTAAGAGATGAACTAAGTTCTTAATTGTATCTAACCTGGCATATCGCTTGGAAACATACGAACATTTCCAATGAATATTGATGCTTTATCAATTGGTCCACTAAATTGTTTTGCTAATTTATAAACTTTTTGATATTGAATGAAAAATCTGATGGCAATAAATGCCAAAGCACCAAATATTAGAAACAGAATAACCATGATATAATGCTGTAGTGAATATTAAACGATTAGAAGTCACCTTCTATTTCTAAGAGTGTAGAATAGACAATAAGTATTCACAATCTTGTAAGACACATCCGTTTAGCACAATAGACAATAATTTACTAAATATTTTCCTGATACTTGTATGACTATTTATCAGTTTAATAATATTTGTGTTAGTGATAAGATTCTGTTTTATATTTTCATCGTTTATAATTATAAATGTACAATTATCTCATTAGACGATTTTACCAACATATGTATATATGTATGAATTTAATGGTGAATAATCTGATAAGAGTAGCAGTTTAAAATTAATAAAAGATTCTTATATCAAAATGAATTTTGCTTTGTCATGAGAAGATGCAAAGATCAAATTACGGAAACTAATTTTACACCGTTACGTTGCGGTTAATCAGCTGTCTGCTCAGCCTTTGTACTTACTGTACATATCAATTACATACATTTACTATGATTAAATTGCAATTTATATTATTAGTGCGACATTGATCAATAAAGTTTATGTGAAGTGTTATTGGAATCTGTTGAGTATTTTTATTTCCACAAGTGTTGTTTTTGAGTAATGCATCGTATATAAATAAATTATAGTATTTTTCTAATGAAGAAAAATAGTTGATTATACTATCAATTCGAATAATTGGTTGGGAAAATTTTCATTTATTGCAGTATGATAACATTTCAATTATTAATCATTCTATTTTTATAGAGTTTTAATTATTCATTTACTATAATTTTAAAAAATTCAATGAATTAGCTAAATGCAAATAATTGATTTTATATTGCAGCAAGTGATTTCCGTAAATAGTATAATGAAATGCACATCTGTTCTAAGAATGTCCTTCTCAAAGGCATCACAGTTCTAAAGATTATAGAATCAGTTGTTTTTAAAATACTTCTAATATGGGAATGTAGTTTCATTGTGTCATGTAAAGGTATCCCAGTGTTATATTAGTTATTTCAATATTACTACTAAATTCTTCCATTGCAATGGCTTAGTTGATATATATTCATCCTATGCAATTTCTAAGATGATTATTTTGTCTTATCAAATTTGAATCGGCTTAAATTAAATTTATTTGGATTTGAATTTAATGGTAAATTATGAACCAACATAATATCAATATTTAGATTATTATTAGAACCAGCAGGTATTCAATCACCATAAATGTATATTTCATTGGCTAATAATCAGCTTAATATTGGTATTGACGGATACATCCTTATTGTCTCTTTGATCATCATATTTGAATATCTACAGCTATTTCTATTTCATATCCGAATTTTTGTCTTCTATGGCAGCATAAAATGACGCATAACCACAAATATGATTTAATTTTTGATAGAAATTTTCTTGAATTTCCGGACTTATCATCTATCTGTATAGAGAGACAGTTGAGATGATGATGTATCATGTTCTTATTGATACATATGACATAAATATCAATGTTAATCAAGTAATCATAAATAACGTGCAATTTGAATTACTTCAAATATAGAAATGAAGCCGGTTCTTTATGTATGTGAATGCTTTTCATTTCTTTCAATGGTTGAAGTTGAAATGGTATCTTTAAGAAGGTAAATCCTTACATTGATGGAATTATTCATAGTTACTGTATTTTCTCGTTGATTAGTTTTCCTGTTTAAGAAAACTTTCTAACGGACTTGTATTTCATCCGTTGTGAATTTATACAACTCTTTCAAACGGTGTGAAACTGTGAAGTGATGGGATTCCTAATACTTTAGATTAATTTCTACATTACTAGATGGTGGAGAAAATTTTTATATTTCCATGGTGATGTTCTTGATATTTAAAATTATTTGAAAGCTTCATTACTTCATTTTAATTCATGATGATTTTAAGCTTTTTCAATAAAATTAATTCAAATATTTCAATCATAGTATCATTTAACTTGAATTAAAATGAAGCATTTGTCATAGTTATTCCACATAGTTGATATTATCAAGTATTGGTATTCTTGAGTAATGGCAAATATTAACATCTTTTCTTTTATTTACATTTGATTTCGATTTCTTATCCCTCTGGTTGTTGAATTTTGTAATGAAATGGGCCAATAGAATTGGAAATGCTGCCATATTGCTTCGTTTAATACAAAAGTTGTGTACATGAAATAGAAATAATAATTACCATTAATTAAAATGAATTAGCATTTAAAACATTAATAAATGTATTATTATTAAGATGGTTTTGCTCGTAATGGAATTTAAAGTTAACAACTTTTCTTAAAATTTCTCATGGACTTTCGTTTATATTTTTGATTTTTCCATGTGGTTAAATAATATAAATGAGTTCTATATGTAATAACAATTAATTTAATGAATATTATCAAGGAAATGGTTTTAAAAACATTTTATAATTGCCAAAATAATATTGATGTTTTTTAACCATTGGACCCCCGTTTAATTGTTTTCTTTCTCTCCTCCAGTGTTTATACTGTGTGGATTCTTATGATTTGCCAAATATTGGATGATTATAAAGTTTAAGAATGTTACGGGTAAAGCAATTAATATTAAACGAACTTGTCATTTCCACTTAATTTTCATTTTGAGAAAGAAAATTCTAAAGCAAATAAGAACATGAAGTACTTTTAACTTAATTGGTGTACTGTTTTTAATGCCATTAATTATCAATTGCAGTTTAGTTAATGAATCTTAAAAATGCATTAGGTAATGATAGTGCATTAAAATTTAATGAAATCGTCTGTATGTAGTGATTAGTGATCAATTAAACAATTGTTATGTTAATTCATATGAACATTTAATGTTGCTGAATCATGTGCGGAAGATCCATTGAATTATGAAATCATCGATAACAATATTATTGTTTACTTAAACGGTTATAGTATCAGTATTGTGATTAAATCATATTCTATGTACTTTGCATTTTGTTCCACGTTATCGTGTGCCGGTATCACGATTTATCAGCTAAACACTTTATAGATACACGTTTTTGTTAATCTTCAGTTAAATTACATCATCTCAGTTTATTGCTGTTGACATCACCTGACCACCTTATCTCAATATTCGGGATTTATGTGTGAACGGAATGAAAGAAAGCATTTCTATTTTCAATGAATGAATAAACAAGATATTTATTACGTGTTGAATGTTAACTAAATTAATTTAATTTCTTTATATAAAACTTTAGTATTATTTCGTTTGGTTGTGAGTCTGTTTATATTACAATCGTATGCATATATCGGTGAAATTATTGCTTTCAATGGCTATCATTTCCACTTGACGGAAATAAGATGAACATAAAAAAGAAGAATAAGAAGAAATTTATCTGATAAAGGTAAAATGTTATTAAAAATACATTGGACGGTTTGGTATTACTTATTGTGAATCAAATCAAGGACTCTAAGATGATATTTTCGTCACTATAAAGAAGGAAAACGAATCATCAGTTCTCATGTAACAGTGTTGTATTTAAGTTGACAATAGAAATAGAGAGACGGAGACCATCATCGACAGTGAATACCAAAGAATAATTTCTGAAGAAACACAGAAAACCGTTCGACTAGCGGCTATACACCGATTCCTTACTAATAGGAAAAAAGCTCATGGTGTACACAATGGGCTTAATGTTCAATGAATTTATCTTATTCATAGTGGGAATTGGTAGAATATTCTCCTTTAGGATGTGCTCATATATAAAATATAATCAAATTTGTCTTGTTGCCATAGCTTAATATTCACCATTCACAACATCTTATTAGAAAAACGCCCAACGGTTGAATCATCTATTTTGTTATAAAAATTCAGCGTGTCTATTTGAATCGTCCTTATATCAGCTAACAATTGCTATTTAGTTTGTTGGCTCGTGTACTCAATATTACAAAGATGATATTTTGATTCTATCAAATATTGTATAGTCGTCGTAGACATTGAAAAATCCTTTTCTGTTTTCATCTATTCCACTGTATGTGTGTGTTTCCAATTGTGAACAGGCAGGCAAGGGGATAAGCGCCTAAAGATGCGGTATCTCTCTCAAAATAGGTGAAGGCATTAAACTGGTAAAAATATGTGAACATTTTTGGTTGTACTTTTATACTTTGATATCAGTAGATGATCTTGTATTTGGTGGTGCTTGAAGTTTTCCCTTGAAAATATCTCATTTTGGTACAAAATAGAACGTTAAAATGGACTATTTGGTATTTGGTCTAAGGGCTGTATGGAACTTTTCGATATGGGGAGGGAAAATAACACAAATGATATTCTCTCATTAATTCCCGACAGACTAAAACTAAATTGATCCACAATGTGTACTACATTTAGGTAATATACACAGCCTCTTAAATATGGATACAAATTGATGATAGGGGCCATTGGGAATGGATGATAAACACAGACTGTATTAGATGAAAAACAGAGAGAAAAAAAAGATAGAATGAAGCAGCAGAACAGAAATGGCTAAAACAGATTAGATCACATTTTCATTTGTAACAGTTGAATTTACTTTACTTTGTTTCTTTTTGCTTTCGTTTCATATGCTGTTTGAATGAATTTCAATGTATACGTTATTTGATAATTCACATCGTTGAATCGGTATTGGTCGAAGTATTTGATGAAAATCTATTTTGAAATTTGTTACAAAATAATTTATGATCAATTTTCCGATGTAATTTTATGCTCTTTTCAATCAATCAATTAATTTAAATTGCTATTTGTTCAGATGAACGCAACCTGAAGTTTGGGTGCCTCATACCAATTGTAAAACGAAAATTTTTTACGTTTTATTTGTTAACACTTGATAAACTGATGTTGTTTAAAATCAAATAGATCTCTTCACCATTTGGTTCAATTTATTTTATGCCCTTTGTATGTTTATAGAAAATAGAAGAGCGTAGAGATGACTAAATGTCTAATAATTCTGTTTGTGTCATCAGTCAACCGTATCTTTATATGGTATCATCCAATAAATTGGAAATCAATCATATCACGAATACCGTTCAATGGAAATATTTTCTAAGTGAATTTCATTCAACTACAATGTACCTAACTGGAATTTCTATTTATACCATTTATGAACTGATCTATCACCAGAATGTATTGATGTGGAGTTTATAAAATTGAAATCAATGTTAAGTAAACACGATTTTAATGTAACTGATTCAATAACTGTGTCTTTTGGGCTTATGGTATCGGAGTTTTAGCATATATAAAAGTGAATGGCATTCACCGCAACAGTGTTAATGACTATTTAGGGGTCAGCCAATACAATTTTGATATCATGAAATGTAATTACATTGTTGCGTTAAATTACCAATATTGGATTTTGGTATAAAATTTTGATTCAAATATGGCGATTCACGTAAAATTTCAATTGATTATTTTAACGGATTTAAAACGGTATTGTCATGTCAATAATTAGTTGGATGTGTTCAATGAAACTAATATGGGCTCTTATTGGTGTATATGATTTTATTTAATGTTCATCACTTCGTTTGGATTAGTTACTGTTGAATTGGGAGGAAATTATTTTATGTAACGGGAAATCTATAAAAATGATTTATTTTAATGGTGGAAGTTTGAAAGTTCTTCTTTATATGAAAGAATGTAGTATTGAAAGTGGAATGTTTTGTTAGTTTAATCATTAAGGTGTATGGTTGACCTTACACATAATTCATACAAATGGATAATAATCGAAGAATTTGACTAAATAAATATAGAAATTCAGTTTGAATAGGATTTACGCCTATCCACTTCACCAAATAACAGTTTAGTTGATGAAAAGAGAGAAAATAGAAAGAATAAAATAGATATTATTACATTTTATCCAAATAGACGAAGAATATTATCCGTAAATGCACGTATTGGATTGCTATAATATCATCTCCCAAGTGAATTTAATGTGTACGGTGGTCCAGTGTATCTTAACACAGGCGAGAACATAAAATAACATGATCCTTATCCATGGCCCATAATCCCTTCATTTTATTTAATCTACTTTTTTTGGATTTAATGGAAACAAGGCTCATCACACATTTGCACAGTTCTTGTGTTCTTTTTGTTTCTTTGTTTTTCTTTTTCTTTGGTTTTGTTGCTAAACTTAAGAGCAATCAGATCAACTAGGAACAGAGAATCTCATTTCAATTTGGGGTTTAGAAAGAGATTTTATTAATTCTGACCAATCAATGGATTGCAATAAAAAACCACATTCTTGAATCAATTGCCACGAAATGAAATCAACCTCATAAAACCAAAAAGCTACTTGGCTTAGGATATTTCCTTGGAGACCAGACCATTCTGCCAGGTGTGGTTTTGATTATCAATTTTAAATTTTCTACATATTTGAGTTTAGGCGAACATCAATTTCTGAGCATAAGAAATAAAGTAATGAAGGCTTGGAAATTTCAATTTTAATGAAATCTTTATTATTCCTTCAAATTAAATCACATTAAATTGAAATTTCAGAGTTTCTCTTAAAGATCGTTTATAAGGAAGGTAATATCTTTGGGTTTTGGGAATTTTAAAATAAAATTCTAACTTGATTTTGTTAAATACATAGATACTCAAGATAAAGTTTCACTCACTCTTCCGTAGACACAAACCAAAATTGCGTACTTAACAATCGATTCGGCATTCTTTTCTAAACAAATTCTTCGAGAAAGATTAATTACGTTTCTACCAATAAAATGTAAATTGAAAGTACATTTTAAGAATTAATACTATTCGCTTGATTAAAATCATTGAATTGAACATGAGATTTTATCAATTGCGTGATACAAGAAACACTCAAGAATTTCACTCCAGAATCACATGCGATTTGTTTACAATTTGTTTTTTTTTTTTCTTTTTCTGTTATGATCCATAATTCCGTCGCGATTGTCCTTCGAATTTGAGTTAGGTCCTTGATTATTTAATTTCTACCAGACGCAGTCAGTATTTTCGTTTTATCTTCCAATAATATATTTGATCAGTGTAGGAGTTGAATTGAATCGTATTAGTTGTGTTTGAATAAGTGACAATCAAAATTAAATCTTCAATCCTGGATAGATCACGTAGTATGTCGATGGATTCGAGTTGTGATGAGGCAGTTATCGCGACCAACGATGATGCCAGTGAATGTAAACGGAGTGCTGTGCGCCTCGGTTACTGGAAAGATGATTTTATTGGATACTTTGTTAAGAGTCCAGAACGTAAGGCACCAGAAATAAATCGTGGTTATTTTGCTCGTGTCAAAGGTGTTGAAATTTGTATTGAAAAATTTCTTCAGGTAACCGTGATAAACAATTAGTTCTGGTTGGTTGCAAGGCGTTTTTTCATATTGTATTTGTGCACTTTTAGCGTACTGGAAATCGTTGTCAAATAATAAATTTGGGTTGTGGATTCGATACATTGTATTGGAGATTAGCAGATGCTGGACGTTCCGTTAACAATTTCATAGAATTAGATTTCCCAACAGTCACATCAAAGAAATGCTATTCAATTAAACGTAACAAAATTTTACTGGCGAAAATCCATGATGAAGGTAATGAGAAACATACAATTTTTGTTGTTGTTATTTTGGGTGCTTGTAAAAAAATAGAAAACCTTGAATTATCCTTTGGGACAATCTCACCTTGACCTCCCTTCTGGTGTCTAATTTTCATTGAGATAACGATAAGTTAACCGTGAACTTCTTAATTTGACACCCGTTGTTATCAATTGTATTCAATTTCGTTTAATTAATTGTGATTGTTGGTGACCATTTTTTAGATGGTGAAGTACGATTTAATCCAACGGATTTGCACGCACCTAAATATCACCTGATGGGCGTTGATATGCGTAATGTGGATGAAGTTGAAAATAAATTGAAACAAGCTGATGTTGATTTTACACTGCCAACGATATTTTTGGCTGAATGTGTTTTGGTATATATGGAAGCATCTAATTGTCATAATCTATTAAAATGGTTGGCCAGTAAATTTCAATCGGCTGTGTTGGTTAACTATGAACAAGTGAATATGAATGATCGGTTTGGTGAAGTGATGCTAAACAATTTAAGATCAAGAGGCTGTAGTTTAGCTGGTGTTGATTCCTGTATGTCCCTGGAAACACAGACAGCCCGTCTATTGGCATGCGGATGGCATGGTGCAAGGGCATGGGATATGGTTGACGTCTATCATAGTTTGCCAACAAATGAAAGACAGCGTGTTGAGCGTATTGAAATGTTGGATGAAGGTGAATTATTGACCCAACTGTTTCAGCATTATTGCATCACAATTGGTTGGGTGGGAAATACATTTCAAGATATGCAGTTAACGTGAGTCTATCGGTTTCTATTTTAGAATAATGATATCGTTAATAAGATTGATCTAAATCAATTTTAAATCTTTTATTTTTAGCGTTGAAAATCAAATGTCTTCACTTAATATCGATTAAACGTCAAATGATAACCAAATATTTATTGGACTCCACGTACTTTGTAAATTTAATGGAATGGAAGACTTTGAGAGCTTGGAAGAACAAATATTAACAAAAAATAAGAAATCGACGTATGATATTAGTCTACCAATAATCATATTTGTATAGACTTAAAAGTGTATTTTTATGGAATATGATTCAATTTTATTCTATAATATATATCTTCTCTCTTCTCTACGTAAAAGAGTGTTGTAACGGCATTATCAAATATGAATTGAATGAATTTCTATTTTATATTTATGAGAAAACATATAAAAATTGTATTTTGAAATCAATTTTATGGGAATTAACAGATGATGCTATTTGAATTTAATTTGAATTGATTTAGATAAAGAAAACAAAACAGAAAAATCAGGAAAATTGGATTAAATCCATTAAGATATTCATCTATTTATTAGGTAAAATTTATATTTGTTGTTTCTTATTTTCTGTCGTTTTTAATATTCCATTTTGGTATTTTTGGCACTAAAATTACATTTATCAATATTAATCGGGCCATATTTAATCTAATTGCTGTGTAACATTTACAGCTATTCATATAAAGGATGTTTTATTATTCTATTAATAATTTGACTAAATACTTATGTAATTAATTGAACGCATTTGATATTCAATTAAAATTATAAGAGAAGATTGTTAGTTATGCTTAATTGAATTTTTTTAAAAAAAGCAAATATAACGTAAAACTAATAAGTGTATGTGAGAAGAAACAAAAATTTGCTTTCTTACTGCAAAACAGAAATGAAGTTATCAACAAAAAAAAGGAGAAAGCAAAGGCAAAACAAAATATCTTAATTAAATTGCTTATTCTAAGAAATTTTATTTAAACTAACATGTAAGTGAGTATATATATTAATCTAACTGAAGATACATAAAATATATTTAAAATTGAAAAATAAGAAAATGGAAAAGTGTAAAGGAAAAAAAAATACAAAATTTTACTTCGCAAAAAGGAACATTGAAATTATAATGCTAAAGAATTTGTGTGATACTATGTAAGATGTAAAATGAAAAAGAAAACAAATAATGATAAAATAAAAACATCAGTAATGTTTTATGATTCTCTTTGAAAATGTGTATAAAAAGCATTTCTTGATTGTTTTGTTTATTATATCGTTGAGTTTTGAGTTGATAAATATGTTAATTATTGTTATCGATTACGATTACAAAGGAAAACAGAAAACTTAAAAAATAGTATTAAGGCGTCCTTTTTTTTTTGTTTATATATTATCCAATGGTAATCAATACTAGTGACGTTTACATTTAATTATTTGTTAAAACTACAGTCTTCTAAGGATACCCGCCCATATGAGTAGAATATTCAATTAACATTGCGCATACAACAATAACACAGTGACAACGATCTACGTTTTCAACATTATTAATTAATTATAATTTTTGTTTTGGTTATCATCATCGCTAATTAACATATTTGTTTGAGTATTCGCTATCTAAATTAATATATTTTAGTGTTAGGTTGCATCAATAACAAATCTAATTACGACTAATATATAAACTGATGCGGTTCACAATTCTCTCTATATAAAAAAATAGTTTATTAAGATCATTTAGAAATACTAGAAAATTACTAAAAAACGTTAAATTACTTCTTAACCTTTTTTCAGTTTTTTCTTTTTTCTTTTGTTATTTAAAAACGGGTGGGGGAGAGAGGTGAACTCGTATGAATTATTTTTAGTATAACGATTCTTTTTAAAATCTTAATCAATTCCTTGTATTACCAATTATTAGTTTATGTTTTCATATAAATTATTGGCGTATTTTTTTTTATCATATAAAAACAATTGTATAGTTAAATATTAATTTTCATGTTTGTCTTTTTTCTTTGGTTATTCTCTTTTAAACGTTAAAAAATTTAGAAATTAGATACATGGTTTTTATATAAAATACGACTAGAAAACTAAGTCAATTAGGTACATCTATTTTAGAGTAAATTTTATACGATTGGATTAACACACGACATTGATGATGATACGTTTCTATTTTTTTCTTTTATTTTAATTTAATATCTCTTATGATGCTCAATGTGGTTGTGATGTGATGATTTTATTCTAAAATGAAAAATAATTATGAAGAGTAACAATTAATTGGTTGAACTGTTAAAAAAATAAAATGGATAATGTTACGTTTGCCATTTCACAGCATTTGAATGTACTGTGTCCATTCATAGTTGACGATTTAATTGGGATGGCATGAAGTGCTGCAACACTTTCCAAACCTTGACCAGTAATAGCATTCCGGTATTTACCATCTGGCATATCAACGGTTGATGTCATCATTGCACCAGATACAACAGGCACCTCTTGTCTTGGTGGTGGTTCAGCTGATAAACAGCATAGTAATGCTAAGAAGAGATGAGAAAAATAGAAAAGAAATCAAATTAAAATCCATTTTATTGGGTAATGAAATGTACCTGGAAAATTGCAACAATCATCACCACAATCATCTTCGGTGCCACCGCAACCACAATCACAATCGCATGCATCCCCATCACAGGATTCAAAGCAATCAGTTGTATCAATATCTGTCATTGTACTGTTAATTTCTTATCGTATTTGATGTGGGAGAGACGGCTTGAAATACGATGGCGACTCCCCTGTTTCTTTTTTTTTTCTCGTTTGCTTTTTTCCCTCTTTGGGCTTTGCTAATTTCACTTGTGTGTCAGTCAATGGAAATTTTTCCAGTATCAAAAATTACGATGAACTTTTACTTCTATCCTTATCAACTTTGGCAAATAATTTGATTTTGATTTTATAAAAGGAATTTGATTAGAAAATTATATTTTCACACACAAATCACGTTTATGTTATTATTAACTTTTGAAAGTTTCACACAATTCACATCAATTGCTTTTCGATATTTTTAGTTACAAAATGTTCTTTTATTTTTATTTTTATCCGAATTTCTCTATTTTTCTTCGGTGAATATCCTGTAACAATTGAATAATAAAAAAATTGATTCAGAATTCTTATATAAAATTGATTTCAAGATAAGAAAATCTTAGATATTGCCAATGAATGATGGATTATTGTATAACAAAAAAAAAAGGAACAAAATTTCCTTTTTGATTGAACTGTTTTATATTAAGATGATTTAAAAGCACATCAATGGTTTTATTCTAATATTTTTTTACTATAAGCTTTATCATATTTTCTATTTAATTTTTTGTTTTTTATTTCTATTTTCAGTGATGTGTAAAAAATAGAACTTGAATGATGTGGTTGAATGATGTTTAGTATCTTTGACTGAGTGGCAGAAGCTGACTGTTTCAAGTGGTGTATGTGATATGCACTATGATGGGCATACAGATGTCTCGTAAAAGGAGAAAAGGAGACAAGTAGATGCTGGTCACAATTATTTTCTAGCAAATGTGTTTCCTTTGGCGCAAGGGCACTAAAACGCAAATATTATTGATAGAGAACGGTACACATTGGGGATCGTGTAACAGAAAAGGAATGGTAAGCACATTTTCTAACCCAAAACGGCTTTCTTATGATTGTTTTTTTTGTTTTGTTTTTGTATTATTCGTGTTAGTCTGCGATGATATACTGTCAATCATACTGAACACTTTTTCTTCTTTACGCTCATCACATATTCGAGATGATGGATGAGGTAACAAATTAAGGAATCGGTTTCTGTTTTTCTCAACCGTAAAGCTCATTAAAATCATTATGATAATTACCATAAGACTTTTGGCTTCACAGCAGTAATCGTTTAACGGTGTGTTTCCTTTTAATGATTTTTTCTTTTAAATTTTCCTTTAACATTCTTAGAAAATTTTATGGTTTATTCGGTACGTCGGATTGTTTTTTTTTTTTCTTTCCATTTATAATCCAATAAGAACTTTTAATCATTTGACGTTCAAGAGTATTTTGTAGAAAAGGTACTTGAAAATGTGCGCGTGATTGGTTTTCATGATAATCATCGCTTGATGATGAGTAGAATAAGGAAAATCGAATATTTCCAGGAACTGTTTATAAAGTTTTCAGTAATTCTGTCATGTTTTTTAAAATGAAATGAAAACATTTGAAAATTTTAAACAAAAAATTTTTTATTTGAACTTTACAATACGTTACGTGTAAAAAGCGTTTATAAAAGAAAACGAATATAATAAAAATAAGTAGATTGGTCTCTAAATACTTAAGTTAACTAAAAGGTAATGCATATTCGAATTAAAATCGAATTTAACTTTGAGAGCTTTTTTTTTTGTTTAGTGTTATCGCTTAAAGCTATTTAGTTTGATGTATATAAAATCGGTATCAATTGAACATAATCATACAATGTGCTTATGTTTATAAGTGTATGCGTATGTGTTGAGCATGTAATTTGTTGATTGATGAATTCACAGCAATTAATAACAATAATTATTGGAGTTATTCAATTTGGTGTTTCGTTTAATTGATATGAATTAGCACCAGGTTGAGGGATCAATGCCACTAACAAATTTGTCATAAGTATTTTATGTTGGTTGAGTTGTAGTTGCTTCATCTTCTTCCTATAATTTAAAATCCAATGAGTCAATTATTGATAAGGTAATCGTGCTATTGAGTAATTTTATAATTTACGGGTTTCTTTTTCTTCGATTCAAAATCACCGAGATCTGGAAAATCTACAGGTGGCGGTGCAAATAGGCAGCAACAGAAACACGCTTGAACTGTAAATGGAATAGAATTGCGATTATATAAATTGAAATGAAGAAATGGGTGTTTAGGGCGATGCTTACAGAAATCACCGATGCAACCAAATAAACCGGAACAACAATCGTCACTGCAACAGCAACAGCAGTCATCACAATCACAACAATTGCATGCAAATTCATCGCCTAGTCCACAATCTGGACAACAGCATTCATCACAATCACCCATGTTAAAGAGATGTTATGGTAAAACTACTGTAGCTGTACACAATATAGTAATGCAATTGAACACAACACTGTAATGGAATCACAATTGAGTCTAATTGTAAGTAATGTAGTTGTAGCTTTAATATTAAGATCGTTTAATAGTTTTAACAACAAGCACTGCTGGATTGCTTTAATCGTTACGATAAGCAACTTCTTTTCACGTTAAAGAAAAGCGATTTATTGCAAATTTTGTTATTTTTATTGTCGCGTCGTTTTGAGAGAAACAACAAAAAAATCATTGAATTTATACAAACTTACTGAGCAATAGCAATAGACTAACCCGAATGTAGAAGCGTAGAAAACTAATGTTTTTGTTCAATGGACAACGACACTGAAAATATGAATGGAATAATCGTTTATTTTTAGCAACACGCACACGAATAACTAAAAGTAATTGAATACAATTTACACGAATATTTGGAATCCCAATGCGAGTTGTTTTGAAATTTGTTTTAATGTATGCAACACATGCACGTGTGAATATCACATTCACATGCACGGAATTTTTTTAGTTGATCACGAGAGAGATGTGATAGATCAAGGTGTTGGTTACGTCATATTTTAGCAGATAAAGTTTATTTAATTGTATTGAGAAAGTACGAACGTTACAGTTATTTTAGTTGTTTCCATCCGCTATGCGTATGGTTTATGTTCTTTCGGAATATAAACTGGATACTGTAGACATGTGGAGGGTATGAGATGAAACAGAGTTCACAATTTTAATAAATTTTACAGGTAATGAGACCTAATGAGTGCGATTATTGGTTTTGTTTCTATACTAATTACTGTAGAATTATTAAAATGAATGTGTAAGTAGATTTTAAGCAATTTAGTATGTAAGGAAAAAGTGTTTTATCGTGTATTTAATGTATTTGTATGAATTTTAATAAAACAAATCACGAAAATAATGAATTAGCTTTTAATTAATTTCGATTTATAAAATTTATGGAAAATAGCATTTTTCAGGTGAGAAGTAAAACGCTTGTGAGAAAAATTATGAGTGTATGAAGATTCAACCGAATTTCAATAGTTTTGAAAATTTTGAATTTAAATTTTTCAGAAATCTGATTTTTCAAAAGTTCATTTTTTTTAGATGACATATTTTCCGGTGGGGGCGTCACTCAATGTGAAAAGGGAACTTACCTCCTGATGTTATGTTCGCCTATTTTAAATTCCCCAGTTTGGTGAGCATTTTCTTGAAAAACTAAAAATTTCTTTACTTTGTCTCTAAAATTGTAACTGGCGAACAAGAATGTAGCAAGTAATCTTATAATTCTATAGTCAATCCTAAAATCCTGTAAACATTTTTTCAAGAATCATAAACAAAAAAGCTTTTTAAAGGTTTCAACAATTCAATTTATGTATTATGTTACAAATGTTGGTTGACATAACTGCTACATTACAGAAAAACTTTGTCAAGTTTAGCATTTTGTTTTAACATTATGATCATTTCCGGACAATAAAAAAAAAATTGAATTGCAATAAATTGTGATGCATACGTTTCATTAACAGCATATCAAAGAATAAAAAGAAATTTACATAAGTTACAAACTACATGCCAAAAACATATTAATGTTAATTACTGTCTACTAACAAATTTGATTATAAAATGAACATTAACATTAATCCTTTATCATGTTTGGTACAATTTAGTATTAAATTGGGAGTATTCTATTACATATTTACATGAATTAACATCAATATTCCCATACTGAATCACTAGCCTTAAATACATAATCAATTAATAATTTACATGAAATAAACAGTACACCAATTTGGGACTAGTTATTAACAATCATCATTTAAATTATCCATAAAGTGTAGCCTAAATAAAAATCATTCACCATCATCCCATTCATTATTCGGTCGATACCATTCCTCTGTTGCATGTTGATAAATGGCACTTTTCACTTTCTCTTGTGCTTCATCCAATGGACTCTTCTGCTCTGACGATCGTGGACTTCTTGATGTTACCCGAAACTCCAATGGTATATTATAACATCGACAAATACAACAAGATGGAAATCGAAACCAATCCGAAAATATTCCACGGCATTCATTATGTGGATCATAAGCTAAAAGTCTATGCAATCGATATTGTTGTTCACATCGACATCCATCTCGGCAGTACATCTGTTTGTTCTCATGCGTACACTTCTCCCAATGGACGTACTGTTCAAATGGATACAAATTCAATAGCGCTAACACTTCACCTCGTGTATTGTTCGCCCAAAATGGTGCCACTACTTCTTCTTTCACTGGACAAGCATTCCTAAAATACAAAAACGTAAATGATTAAAAACGAATATAAAAACACCATTGAAATGTATTTTAAACTTACACTCCTTTAGCTGTTGGTGGTGGATCCTTTTGTACCATATCTTGATACAATTGACCTTCCATATTACCACCGCCGCCTGGTCGATTCTGTTTCTCTTCAACAATCACTGCTGGCTCTTGTTCCGTATCAATCATCGGTTGTGTATCAATTGCATCCAAAAAGTCTTCATCTGATGCATCCACATTACCATTATGCTTCGGTAAAACATTAAAATTTAAATTACTATTTGTTGCTTTCAACGTTGTCTTAACAATATTCGCTGTATTTTGTAATGTAACTGATAATTTCTCAGTAGTAGTAGTTGTTGTTGTAATTGGTGTTACAGTTGATCTTTGGTTATCATTTAATTTAATTGTTTCATTACCAATAATATCAATCATATCACCATTTATGGTATCATTTAAACGTGTCTCAGTAATACTATTTGTCTCTAAACTGGATTGGATTAGTTCACTAACAATTAGTTCATCAGTTAATCGTTCCAATTCTTTTTCATCAAATGATAAATTTGTCGTTGATTTTGATGTTGTCGTATTAACAGATACCATTGATAATGGTGCTGATGTTGTACTTGAAGTGCCAATTGTAGTATCGTCAGTCACTCCAACCGATGAACTTGATGATTGTGTTGTGGCTTCGGTAGCAGCAGCAACCGTTGTCATTGGCCGGAAATCAAAACCATCGACTAAGATGTCATTCTGTGTTTTTGAAGTCTCATAGTCTTGATATAAATATTTTGGTTTACGCCATCCAGATCTTGAATAACGAGCTGCTGCCCGTTCAATATCATCTACTTCGATATCGTTGTTTTCAATTTCAGTACGTAGAACTGAAATATGTTTAACATCGCCATACATACGTTTCATAAGTCCTTGATTTTCATGCACAAAACGACGTACTGCATTCCAGGGATATGATGTACCTGGTAAATTACAATACACCTGTGTCGTTAAATCACATGGTATGGTGGCCAAAAGACGTGCACGACCTTTACGTGATGATTTTGTTTTACATGCTGTTGATGATCCAGCATCATAACCAAATGCTGATGTCATGTCCGTTATAAATAAACAAATTGCAATACAACACCAGGAAAATTTAATCTGCAAAAGAAATCAAACATAAAACACGTTAATGAGATGTGATGAGTACAGGTGGTAATATTGTGGGCGGTTAAAATTATGGATAAATTACTGTTTATTTAACTTTAAAATTTTCGATTTCTATAATGACACACTTCTGTACTGTTATTGTTATTCTCTTCATTTCTTTTTTTTTTATTGGTTTGGTTCAATCAGTTATGAACACATGAACGGACTGGGAGATTGTTCGTGTTGCTGAATACTTGCGCCTCTCGTATTCAATCGTTTTTTAGTTGATATCAAATTAATCGAATATTTTAAAGACACAAGAAATTTCTTTTTAAATTTCTTTGTTAATCAACGAATTTTGGATTTTTGCTTGAATGCAAATAAAGTATTCGTAATTATAATTTCGATTCATGATAGTGTTGACCCATAAATGTCTATACATATGGAATGCATTAAATTCCATTGATTTTATGATTGAAAACTTTAACAAATTCAAAGTTGAATTCTGTTGATTTTCTTCTCTTAAAGAAAACACAAAAATTCACTTCAAATGACACCGTTCACATTCTTATTTGCATGATTGAGTGAGATACTAAGAAAATAACAAACAAAAAATTGGTTTGGGGAAAGTTGTTAGATGCTAAACACTTGATATGTAATTATTCATCAAATGTTGATTATGTGAATGCATTAGAAAACGCATATGTACAATGTGATCAAGTAATTTGTCTTCAATCAGTGTGATACAAGTAAAAGCTGATGGATTAGGTATTACTATCAAATGGATAATTGATTTAACCGCAAAATGATTATTTTTATGTTTTATTTCATTTACATTCATGTTGTGAATGAATGACCGCCCTTTACAATGAAACAATTAATGTATGTGGTGCACATGATGTGAATGCACAGTGAATGACATTAAAATGCACCTGTTTTTATTGTTGTACGTTTTATTTAAAATGACACCTTAATTATATACAATTTACCACAATACAGTTCTTATCATATGGAATAACCATATAAAGAAAAAAGAAATAAACTTTCTCATGTAATTCCAATTACAATATATCAGATTAAATCAATTGAAAGTTGGCCGTTTTTCAGTTCTGTTTTTTTTTATTACAAATTGTTTTTAATTGTGAAAGGTATTGACATTAATTTGTTCTATTTCTTAAGTGAAAGATAATCAGTTTTAATAATTACAACACGTGAATATGGAGTTCAATTGGTTTTGGACAAAGTATCACTTGGTAGGACATACAATAAGATACTTGAACTTACAAATTAACCGAGAGGGAGAGAAAGAGTTGAAGCAACGAAACTTTGATTCAATTTGAGATTCGAATAATCAGGGGAATTTTTATAAAATCGGAAGTCTTTTTCAATTTAACTGAATGACAAAGCGGCACTTTAGTGAAAATTTCTTTTAATTATTATTTCACAATTGAATAAAAATCGAGATCCGTTAAAATAAATTATGAAACATTTTTTCTGTTGTTATTTCAAAAGTGTTTAACACCTCACACAATTGACGTCATAAAAATTCACTAAAATTAACAACAAAACGACGTTCACTTTCACCGATTACAGGATAAAAATTTTATTCATTTAAGTTTCTAGAAAAGTACAAATATATTCAAACTGCCAAATTATGTTGATCATTTAAAAAGAAACCGAATGTCAACAAAATGTTACCCTTCTTGGATTGCTTTTGATGTAAATACGACGATTTTAATACTTTCTTATATCAAATGGTGAATACAATTGAAATAGCCGATGGGTGATCGTTACCCAATTGAGTTGTTTTAGTCAGAAATTTAAAATATCGAACGTACAGAGAATTTACTTAAGAAACTCATTTTTTTTTTTTATTTCAAACAAAGAGCCGCAAGAAGCCGCATTCAATATGGTTTTGTATTATGGAATTTGTATATAAGACATGTAGATTATTTTTTTTTTATGGTAAACCATTTAAATAAGCATTTCATTAAGCAAAAATTTCACCTTTCACTCAACAGTTAAGCAAAAGCTAGATGGTTATCGGTTATACATAGCACACATTCATTATGTCTATTAATAATCACCTACTGAGTTCGTATTGACCAGGTAAGTACATAATTGATCATAAAACATAGAATCTAATGGTAACTATAAATGCAATTTCATTTAAATTGAATATATAGTACAACGAATATTCATCGACTGAGAAGAAAATAGAAATTTATTTGCAAAAAAATAAGAAATGGGAAGACACTTTAAAGGTATGCAGAAAATCAACGAAATAATAAAAATTTGGATCATATGGACAGTTAAAACAAGAAAGTAAACTGAATTGAGGAGAATATTAATTACCATTTTCTGTTGATTTTTATTGTAATCCATTTCAATATTGAAATAAAATAAAAATAAAAATAAAACTGAAAAATTTGTATTGAAACAAATTTAAGTTTCCACAAAATTATAAATCGTTTTCTGGTTTAAAATCACTTCGATTTGTATGCAAAATTGTCACAAAAATTCAATAAAATTGAGTTTCCTTATAGATTAAGTTGCACATATCAGTAATGAATTAATTGATAAATAAAGTACATCCACTTTTAATTCAATTTTAGCATCCAACTTCACCATATTCAATACCAATAAAGTTGACACACTTTCAATGTGTTCTGTTTCTTTAAACACCCAAATTATTAATTAAATACAAGAACGTTGGTCTTTATTTACACTCATGAAATCACTGTTATGTTTAATAAAATGCCAAAATATGAGAGAAACAATAAGGTAAAGAATTAATAACAATTACAATTAAATTATAATTATGATATCGTTTACGAAAAAAAAAAACTAGAAAACCGTATTCTCTTACAAAAGAGCTCAATTAACACTACCGATTTGTTCAACTGCAAAATTATATCTGACTTTTTCTTCAATGAACTTGATGTGATGGAACCAGTAATTTACTTTTTTCTTTTTCTTTTCTTTCCATTTCTCTTACCGCTTACAAATTTAATGAAAAAAAAAATAAAATAAAATAAATAAAGAATATTATACATATAAGACTGCCGCCTTATAAACGACAAATACCACGCAAAATGAAAATGATTATATACAAAGTGAGTGTGAAAGAGAGAAATGGTGTTTAATAAGTCTTTTACATTATTTTTATTTAATACAACAAGTAATAATTTCATTATATTGAGATAGATGACAAAACAATCAGAGTCTCGTCTCTATAACAATTTGAAATGGGGAAAACAATTTTACTGTGTTATATAAAACCTACATCAATATGCATATAATGACTATGGCTCAATGTATTCTACTATGTAAGTTAATAAGCAATACTGGTGGGTTATGTGTATTAATAGCCTAATAAAAAACCAAACAGTCAGAATTCAATAAGAAAAAGTTAACGTAAAACTGGGTCAGTAGTCAATGTCTGATGGCCGATTCTGCACTCACTTTATATACAATCGTGTTTATACATAGACGATATTATACGAAGTAATCACTTTTTACAATGGAAAGACAAGTTTAACTATCAGTAAATGGTAATTATTATCAGTTCAATAGATCATTTATTACATTTAATAAATTTTAATGAGAATGTTAAGTACACTTAACATGATATTGGATTAATCGATTATTTGATTTATTTTATTGAAAGTTTCAGTTTAGATTATAGTTATCAGTCGATTTAGAATAATTGACACTCAATTGATAGTAGATGAGAGACAAATTAAGGAACAGAGGAATAAATTATTTTCTTTAAATAAAAATTAATTACAGGTAACTCTATTTATACTTAGGTCTTGTGATTTCTCAGTAATTTATAATTTGCATTATGATAGAGTGCAATATCTACTTACATTTTAAATTCACTATAAATAAATTGAATTAATATTTACAACAAGAGGCTAATACCAAGCGTCCTCCAGGAAGACCACCCAAAAGATGGAGACTAGCTTGGACATCCAACTCCACAGAGGAATAACAGGCCGAAAGGCCTTCTACAAGATCGAACGAACGAACAAGAGGAAAGCACGTTTTAATTGTTCATAAAATAATCATTGACTGTTCACTAAACTACTAATTAACACAGTATGTACACTTATTTCTTATACTTCTCAGTACTTAAAAAAATGTAATTTACATGTTTATATTAGAATAAAAACTTTAAAAAGGATCAAAATGAAAGGACGTTTTAACTGTCCCAATATGAATGGTAGTTTGCTTAACAAGGAATTTCCCTTAAAATTACTATCAGCTGATGAGTGTAAGTAAACTTCTACTAGGTGAGATTGTGTGTGTGTGACCGGATGATTTGTTTTTGTTATGAATCTGTTTGTTGTGTTGGCTGATTTTTAATTAGAGTTAAATTTAATTATCGAAATTAATTTAAATGGATTACGAAAACGAGAGGATTTTAAAGTTAATCTTTCCTTCGGGAATACCAGGTATCAATTGAGTGTATTCATTATGGGTAATAATTGTAGTTAAGTATAAAACCGTTCTCTTCTAGATGACATACAAGAGAATCCAGAAACATTGGAATACCTCTTTAAACTGGGAAGTTATAAAGTGGAACAGCTTAAAAAGGAAGAGCATAAATTAAGTGAAAATAACAAATCAGTTATCGAACAGACACAAGATTTAGCAATTTCCAATTATAAAACTTTTATCCAGACTTCCGAGTGTTCACGTGAAATATTTCGCGAATTTAAGAATACAGAAAAGAGACTAGATGATTTGTTTGAAAAGATTCCATCGTTCAATTCGAAATGTACTGAGTTTGTAACAAATTCAAATGAAA
This sequence comes from Coboldia fuscipes, assembly GCA_001014335.1. Taxonomy (NCBI): domain Eukaryota; kingdom Metazoa; phylum Arthropoda; class Insecta; order Diptera; family Scatopsidae; genus Coboldia; species Coboldia fuscipes. The sequence goes on along the minus strand of JXOR01001063.1, from coordinate 4,801 downwards.
TCAATAAGTCTCGTCGATTGAATTCATTGACGCTACAAAAGAATGCCCAATTATTGGAAATCTTAGAAATGCCACAATTGATGGAGACTTGCATTCGAGAACGAAAATATGAGGAAGCTCTTGAATTAGCTGCTTATGTCCAACGATTAAGTGCTAAACATTCAAATATACCAGTGATTAAGGTAATCAATCTATTTCATTTTAATTCATAGATACAATCAATGTTTATTGTTTCAGTGTATTGCAAATGCAATTGAAGACAGTTGGTATACTATGTTAACCCAGTTATTGAATCAATTACGTAGTGACTTACAATTACCCAAGTGTTTACAAATTGTTGGCTATTTAAGACGAATGCAAGCATTTTCATCAACTGAATTGAAGCTGAAATTTTTACAAGCTAGAGAAAATTGGATGAAAGATACTTTGTCAAAGATTCCAAATGATGATCGTAGGTTTTAAAATTTCTTAATATCATTTGATTCATAATCAATTTTTACAATAATTTTAGATCAATTCCATTTGACTAAGACAATTGAAGTGACTCGAGTCAATTTATTCAATATTGTTACACAATATAAGGCAATATTTGCTGAGGATGAATCAAATTCTGGAGATAAACTTATGGATGATACAGATTCTGGACAATTATTTTACGCTTGGCTTCATGAGAGAATTGATCGATTCCTTAAAACGTTAGAAAGAGATCTACCCCACTGTATATCATCACTTGATACAATACTAAACCAATGCATGTACTTTGGTTTGTCTCTCAGTAGAGTGGGCATTGATTTTCGCGGAGTAATGTCTAAGATATTCATTGATGTGATCACAAAGAATTGCACTCGCGGTATCTTCAATAGTACGAAACAATTTGAAAAGGATTTGGAACTGTACACTTTGATTAATAAGAATGCGAATGAATATCATAGCAAAAGTGTTTTGAATAAGGAAGAGAATATTGCACCGCCAGATACTTTACTAGACTTTCAACCGTTGGCCGTATATTGCAATGGAATACTAACAACATTTAATGATCTAAGGGTTTGTACTCCTGTGGCAACAGCTAATGATATTACAAAGAGTTTACAACAATCACTGGAGAATGTAGCTAAAACTATTCTATCATTCTATCGGCAAGAACAACAAGCGTTTATTGGAACAGAACGGGAATGCTTCATCAGATTTTGTACATGTTTTGCTTACGATTTGTTGCCCTATCTTCAACGGTGCCTTCATATTCTTTTTCCGTTAACTACGGTGACACAACAGTTGGGTGTATCAAATTCATTTCTACAAGCTGAAGGTTTTCTTTATTTAAATACAAAGAAAATCTTAGAACCACTAGACTATTTGCTACCGGATAAAGTAGAGGCTATCATCCAACAAGTTGCTGAGCAAAAGTTACAAGAGAAAGCAGTAGAGGAAGAAAAATCAAACAACGAAACTCAAAGTAGTCAAGTTGAAGAGGGAACTACTCCCAATATGTAATCCAATGCAATATAAAGTATTAATGTAAAGTTTTAACTAATAAATGTTATGTATTTAAATGTAAAAATTTAAGTTATTTTATATTGAAATGTTAGTGAAGAAAACTATTTGTGACAGTAGCTGGGACACCAACCCTTTACTCACTATTTCCGTTTGTGAATAATTTAGATCTAGTTTCGGCTTTAAGCCGTTTAAATTAAGAGATTCTTTCAAGTAATCAATTCATTTAATCAATTTATTAAAACATTATTGCAATAAATTCGTGTTTTCATCTAAACATTTCATATAACTTTACGTCATTATCTAAGTAAAATATTAAACTTCCAAAACTATGGGACTACGTGAACTGAATATTCATGCCACCAATTCATCTCATTTTTAATAATAATGTCCATCAATTTGATATATAAAGTGTAGGAACTGGCCATTGGAAAACTAAAAATAAAAGCATCTTCTTGTATGGTCAAAATTCCTTGAATGAAATCTCATGTTGAATAACAATTTTAGATACAAAACACGAAAGGGTTATCCACTAAATAGCCAACATATTTTTTAACTAAAACATTATCAAACTAAATAATTCACCATATCGATGTTATGGTCATAACATGTACCTGATACGGACACTAGAATTTATTGAATATCAATTCAATGGAAAATTTATTAAATTATTTATAGATCAATGTGAATAACTGACTAGGAAATCCATAAATTCTATAATTCAATTTAGTTTTTAATATCCAATTGAATGGAAAAACTAACCAACAAAGAGCTCCGTTTACGAATATTTGATTAAAATGATGAAATTTTTTCAAACCAAATATTCCATCAACAAACCGAATAATCCCTCTCTCGTAGACTCAATAACAACAGAATAAAAAAAAAACTAAATATTTTATGAAATTTCAATTCAGTTATCCATACAAAAAGAAGGAAAAGGCAACGATGACCATCATCTTCTTTTTTTAACAAATAAAAGCAACAACATTGTTTTAAATTGATATCATGTCCAAGATTTAATATGATCAAAAACTTTAATTTTTTTTTGTTGTCCGGGTATAACATTGTCCCGTGTTGAATATGTTCCTGTTAAAAAATTTATGAAAATTTCCTTGTAAACGACCATTTTATCTTCAAATATAATATTTGTATAACATGATATAAAGAACAGAAAAAAAAAAAAAAGAAAACAGAAAAACTTTTTATATGGTTTTCAACTTAATATGTAAACACAATAAAATAAAAATTGAAGAACATACCCTCTAGTTCATACAAAAGGGATTGAACTTTTTCTGTCCACACTTGTTTATTTTCTTGTACTGGACAAAAATCGTCAAGGAAAATTGTTAAAATGGACATAAAGAAAAATGCGTAATACGTTTGAAACAATTTCATCTTAAAATAAAAGGGGGATTTTATAGAAACAACTAAAACAAAAAAAAATACAATATTCCTTCAACTAAAGATGACCAACAAGAAAACATGAATCTATCAGCAAGTGAAAGATATCTCTTGAGTCCTTTTCTATGTTGTCCAAGTGTGATACATTGCGAACTACAGATTATAGAGAATACTAAATGACTGTCCATTTTCAGTTCTTACCATTCAGATGCCATGAAATATTAACAAAACTTTATGTTGTAAACTGTTCATATACCCTTCGCATATATGTACAACGGAATATTACAAATCTTTTCTGAAAAGGTCTCCCCCTCCCAAACTGTATGATACATACAAAATGTAAAAACATTGTTATAACAAGAAACATCATACCCAGTTTTCTAATAATAAAAAAAAAAAGAACAGAAAAGACAATTTAATATTTATTAAAACTGAAAGAAAACTTTTTTTATTTTTCATCACTTTCCGTCTACCCATTTTAGCTGGTAATTTAAAATAATTTTCCATCATTGCAAATAAAAATGTTCTTCTTCATTCAATTGTAATAAAAATATTTAAGTGGTAATTTTGATCACATTTTAAAACAAAAAGAGGTAGACATTTCCATTAGATGTTACCCCCCATAATTGAAAATTAAAATCATGGAACAGGTGAAACAAAAAAAATAATGGAACGACAATTAAATGAAGATTTAAGGTACACAGAGAAATATAAAATTATCAACGAAAATGTGGAAAAAAAGAAGGGCCCATTTTATAATAAAATCGTTTTCTTTATGTCCCATAATAATTAGTTGTCTTCCACTCTTATAAAATAATTCTCGTTGTGAATGTCGTCTAATACATTTCAATTATGCACATTAAAATTTATGTATGATATTTGGTAGGCAGCTAAAGTAAACGATAGGGATTAGGTGAACACTGAATAACAGTCATATATTATTTGGTACCCGCCATTACAAGGGTACACATCGAGTATGAGAACGATAGGAAACTTTAAGTTACAACTCCACCACCATCCTCATCATCACCATGGTATTGCTTAACCTCTATAAGGTCTCAGTATTCTTCAGTTACGTAAAGCTCCGTATGATGCAATTTAAATAAAATCATATTTTAAAATCGCGTACATTTTGGAATTTACTTAACCATAACATCCACCCTCACTACACCATTCACACACATTTCATAAGGAAACATTGGAATGAATATAATTTTCTTAAAGATTTTATGACACATTTTAATTGAGATTTCAAATGGTAGAGATGGGTGTTTTAAAATGTGTCGTCTTAAAGACGCCATAGAATTATTGAGTGTTATAGGGGAGTTATCATTACTCCATCCCTTCAAATTTCATTTTTTTTTTCATAAATCTATTTCCCTTTTATTCAACACCAGACATTGGTCTTAAGTTAAAGTAATATTAAACATACCATACATACAGTAAAATATTTAAAAAGGATATATAATAATATGACACTTAAAAGGGTTATCTGATGGCACCATCGTTTTTACGAGAATTATGGATTCAATACATTTTAATGTGAAAATGTTTAACATCAAAATGGGAAAATCTGAATATTTTCTATCCATTTTGTTTGCCATATCTCTCCACTTAATAATGAATTCAAATGAAATTTTCCCTCATATTGAAAACAAAGAAAGATTTACTGAAAATTATTTAATACACTGATATGTGTGTATTATAAAGGATTAAAATATTTAATCGGTTGGATTTAATCATACCATATTTAATGGAAATTTGTACATGAAACAAGATGATGGGTATTTTCGTTACAGAATTTTAATGCAATAGTTGATGGTTTACTTGAAAGCTTTTTATTCATTGTCATCCATGTATCGTTTAAATGGATTTGAATATATAGTATATTACTTTATACTGGACATGG
>JXOR01001059.1:0-34368 GCA_001014335.1 Coboldia fuscipes | reverse complement strand
TAAAATTATTTTCATCATTTTACCACGTTAATTCTACTGCAATTAGAACAACTATGAAATTAAAGTAATTGAACACGATATATATATGATTTACCACCTTTAATTTTAGAATTCACTACTTATCATATTTTGCAAATAAAGTGGCATTAGATACAATATTTTTTGCACAGTTCGGTATAAAACCTTATCACATTGAAGTTAAGTTTTTCCATAATCAACAAATGAAACACATTTCTCTGTATCAAAAATTTTAATTCCTTATAATGTGCGATCGCAAACAATAAAATTGGCAAATAATTTCAATGAAATTAATTATCAGCACGAAACTTTATCAGCTACGCATAATTTAATTCTAAGCACATGCTAAATCAATATTTAATGTTCATGTCATTTTTTTTCAAAACTTATGATCAAAAATATTTCCTTTAATTTAACATCAGTTAATAAACAATTTGGCCATAGTTTTTATTAAAAGAAAATGTCTTTAATTCAATAATATTTGACAATTGGATGTTTTTTTTTATTACTAGACAAACTGTATAATAAATATAGAAAAAGAAAAGTTAATATTTAAGTTAAAAATGAACGTGAAAATCTNAACATCAGTTAATAAACAATTTGGCCATAGTTTTTATTAAAAGAAAATGTCTTTAATTCAATAATATTTGACAATTGGATGTTTTTTTTTATTACTAGACAAACTGTATAATAAATATAGAAAAAGAAAAGTTAATATTTAAGTTAAAAATGAACGTGAAAATCTACTCAAATAATCCCATTGAACGCGTGATTGGTCTTTGCCATTGTGTCTACGTGGGCTACATGAGTGACTTGTACGTTTTGTTGGTCTATTATTAGTATCACGGTTACCGCTTCCTATTAATTCATTACCATAATTTGATCGACCTGTACTATAACGTTGTGTTAATGATCCAGGTTTACTTAATCGTAAAGGACTTAATTCATATTGTCGTTTCTTTGGTATTGTTTCTTTACACCGTTGACAATATGAGCGACTAGTGCTTGGTTGTTTACTTGTTTTTGCTGAACGCACAATATTACTAGTTTTTGCACGATTATTATTTATCAAACGATTTTGAGGTCGATTAGCAGGCATTGTAGCACTATTTGAACAGATATTAATAAAACTGTTAGAGAACACACAATTTAATTATTCAATGTTACCTGTTTAAATTTGGTGCACTAGCAATATTTTGTGTTTGTTCATGATTTAAGTATGTTGGTGTCATTCGATCTGTGGCCAATTGTTTCTTTTGTTTTGCTGTAGCACCCTTTAATCGTTTCTTTTTCTTTGTACGGTGTGTAAATGGTGGCGGACCAGTTGAATCAGGTGAACGTAATATTTCATCACCATTTAAATTACGATCTAAATCAGTGTGAGAGTGTGAACGACATAATATTTTCTTATCATCACTGATTGGTAACGGATAAATGAATTCCTAAAATATAATTTCCTGTCTTATTAAATTCATAATTATAATGCATTTACAAGAATTTCCAATCAAATATCGACTAATACATTTTGTTTTGTAGATACCGTCCGTACTTCGCTACAGGGCAATGACGATGTTTTACATATATCGCAGGTGTAATGTATCGGTAATAAACGTTCACAATATTTTCCGTTAGCTGCATTACATGATTCAATTAATTGAATTTTTGTATCATTCCGTGTGTCATCAACACTCATTTCACATGGATTTAATGGTGGCTCACTAAAGGAAAATATTGTTTGGATACGTAAATTTTTTAGCATATCTCTTTTTCGTTCATATTCCTCAAGAAAACGATCACGTGTTGATTCACGATCTGGCAATGTTACAGATGAATGAAATAATAATTTTTTCTGTGGCGGCAATACTTCAATTAGTAAATTATGTTGCCTCACATGATAATTCAGTTCAACACTAAAATTTAATGGCATCATCTTTCAATGTTAATTTTTAATAAAATGAAAATTTAAATTGTTACCGATATTCCTTAAAATCTGCAATTCGAACTCCACGTTTTATATTATATGGAATCATAATTTTCGATGAGCCATCACTCTTCACTATTTTTCCCATACTCAATCAAATAAGTTCACTTAAATATTATTATCATTGGTTACCTAAATTCAACGGAATAATAAAAAAGAATTGATTCATAGAAAAAATAGGCCGCATAAAAACAAATATTGAAGTACAAAATTGAAATCATTCAATTGACAGTCATTCGTTGTCAATAATTAGATGGAGTTTTCCAATGTTAACTGAGCAAAGGGCTCCAAGTTAATTTAATTTTTTCTTCCCAAAATCTTTTATTCATTCATGAAAATTGTAACTTATTTCTACTTTATTATTAGTTATCTATTTTATTTACAAGAAATTAAGTAGTCCATTCTGATTTGTAATCATTCCATTTTCACCTCAATAACGTCTGCAACGTAGCAATTCATTATCCTGTTATGGAAATAGAATTAAATTAAATATTAGTAATTATGCAGTAGTTCTATTTTATCAATAATTTTCTTACTTTGCAAGGAGGTGGACACTTACAGGTCATACGTGCTTCTGTTTCCTGCATTGTATTTAAAATTCAGTTAATTTTATCTGTAATACTATTACATTCCTCAATGTAATTAAATCATTACCTTTAAATTGTATGCACTTAATAGAAATAGAAAAATTAAAAAGAATATAAACTTGAAAGTTATTGGACCTTGATTTAAAATAAACCGATTCATTTAATATCTGAAGATTGTTTACAAAAGTAATCTGCTTCACTACTTACTATTCATTTTAACGATATGCAGTAACTTTAATTTTTGAATGATTTAAGTTCACCTTTTAAATAAAATTTATATTAAAACGAGCAACGTAAAATTCAAATATGAATGCTTCATTGTAATCGATACCAATTTCTTCTGCTTTAACTTTCCTGGATTTAAAACCCTCAACAATCGTTTCACTTCCTTATTATATATAATTGCACACCTAAATTGCTTCATGAAATGTTATTGTCTTGTTGTTAATAAAAATTCTTCGAATGAATTAACTGGTAGATAATTGTTGAAAACAAAATTAAAAGTAAATTGATCAAAAGTAATAGTAATGATAATATTGTATCATTTTCAGTAAATTTTTGTTATTAACAAGACAGCATTTGTTAGTTGTAGACACAATTATTTATTAATTGATCTTCATTTTATTTATAATGAATTCAAGTAACTAATTTAAGTCTAATGACATCCACTGAGGTTCGAGAAACAATGACTAGAGTATCGATGTAATTATCATTATCAATATTGTTAGATTTTGACTCATTGTACCAACAGATTTATATAAATTCAGAGATAAACACATTCAAGAGAACTTTCATCAAATAATCAAGCAAAAGTATTTACTTAATTAAAATCTACTAAATCCAAAGATTTCAATTTCGCATAAAATTCCAAGAAATTCAATTGAGAATGGTTGGCATTAATAGGCATGGCATTAAATAAGCATTGCACTTATTGGCATTAAATAAAAGAATAAGAAAAAGATTATAAGAAAAAGGTGGAAAAAAAATGTATTCAATGAACTACTCGCTGCTCTACAATTTGTTATCTAATAAATTTACAGGATAGAAGAAATATAATATTGAATTGAATGAAAATCAATGATAATAAAATACGAACGACAATGTAAATGAAATCGATTTTCCCATCAACGGAATTATGTCGAATCGAATAGAAAACTAGCAACAAGCAAAATGAAGTCAATAAATTGTTATTAATAGAAAGATTATTGTAAAATCTATTAAATGAAATTGAAATTTATTAAACAGGAAATAATCAATAAGTCATGTTGATTATTTTTCTTACCTCTTTTTCAATAGTTTGGCGACATGTAAAGAGATAGAAAGGCACCGATCTCTTGAAGAACAAGTTTTACATCAATTCGACTAGTTTTTGGAGTCGAACTGTATCCAAACTATAAGAAAGTGCATTTAACAAAACCATGAAGTGAATTTATTCATTTAATCCAAAAACTTAACGACAAACTTCTTATTTTTTTTTTGCACTTGTTAATATTCTGTTTACTGTTAAAAGGAAGACAGGAGAAAAGGAAATAAAAACGAAAAAAAAAAACGTTGAGAATAAATCGAGTACATGATGAAGCGATAGAGTACTCAAGAGCAGCTATCTATTTTCTTGATGATTACTAAATAAATCATGATGATCGAAAAGAGGTATTTCACTTTGTCGAACTTCTTTGCTATCTATCATTGAACGTTATTAAATAAACTACATTACTTGGAAGAGTTCTCTGTCGATTTTTTCCGTTGTTATTTAAAATAAGATTGAACGAACATAAAATCATGTAATTTTCAATAAAAACGAGCGCACCATGATTATATTAACTAATTATTTTATCATGCGACATTAACTCTTCATCGGATGAAGTTTGAAAGGCGTGTTGTTATACTTGGCATAAATAAGCATTTACAATGGCTTCTGGGTTCAACATTGAATCTCATTTTGATTTTAAACAGATTCATTAGTCGCGATTAGAGTGCTCTTTAATGTTGCGATTGTCTTGATTTTAACTTTAGTTTTTATTTGACGTTTTTTTCTTCTTCATCTTGAGTTTACCATTTAATTCCTTACTGGTGTGTCTTGATCTTCACAGGACGATGTAAAATAAAATAGTAATACTAATGACGTTAAATATTCTCCAATATCTGTGCCTCAAGTTTTCACAATGGAACTCATTTGAAATATTTCGTATTTCTTCCAGCTAAGATATTGAAGAGTAGAAAATAAGAAAATAAAGTTACAACACCATTTAACATAATGAGATTTTTAATGTGAATATTCCTTTGGTTTTTCTTAGTTTTTTTTTTTTCGCCGTTCTGATAAGCGAAAAGATTCATCTCTTTAGATTAAAATGTACACTGCGTGTTGTCTTTTATATTACAGCATCAGTTGACTGTGACCAATTCATTTGTACACCATCTACGTTTGGTTAAACAATCTTTTCCAACGATACGAGGACAGAAACTAAAGTTAAAATAAACTTTTTATATATTATTTCTATACTAAGACTCGTAATCGTTTGTAACTCTTTTTCAGTATTAAACAACGATGGTAATATTTTAAAGGTTTTAATGTAAGCTTTTAGTTGTTAAGTGTTTACCCATCGGTGAATTCAATCTATGATTCGGTGTCCAATAACCATCGACTCTATAGATATTCCTTATGGGAGACTTGTGTAATGGATCCAGCCACTTGATTCAATACCTAATGGACTTATTTACCAGCTATAACGGTTATGGTTACCTGTAATCATCTTTGCGTGCAATTTTTGTATTCCTACAAGAAAATTATTATATTATTATAATTAATAGCCGATTTGTGTATTCGTGTATACTGATGAAATGAATCAATTCTGTTTTTCTTATACTTAAGAATCAAATGAAAGCAAAGTAGAGAATAAAAATGAACCGATAAATACAAGAATACACCAATTTGACGCTTTTTGAAGCGATGCATTTAATAATAATTTTCTAATAATTTCAATGCATGCAATATTTTTGAATTAATTCTTGAAGAGGGACTAGCGTGTGGTGTTCAAGAATTCAAGTGCATACCAACATAGTACCTATGAATTAATGAAATTCCCTGTGGTGTTGTTTCTACTGACGAATATTGTTGATGAGGTTCCAAACACAGTGAAAAAAATCAAAATCAAACATTTGGGTACTACACATCAAGAGGGATAAAAACCTGAACAAAAGCCCAAAGGTTCGTTGGCAAACATACCCATAAGGAGACTTTAATACTCATTGTTTTCGTTTTTAACGTACCATTAATGCAATTTTAAACATGAATGGTATGAAACTAAAGAGTCTGAACGAAGAATCAACGAACTTGATCATTTCACTATACCCCAATGGCTGAAACTGTGAAACGATTCTAAATAATATTATGATTTTGAATTTTGCATAAAATTATAATTTGAATTAATAATGTGCGTCGTCGTATCACATCCTCGCTCTCTTTCAACAACATCTTCATAGATAAGTTGATTAGCATTACAACGTCATACAATATTACCACTTGATATTCTTTTTTCTATTTTTTATTATATCGTTAGTAGCCTTAAGACGATGAGTTTTTTTGTTTTAATTCTTTTTCGTTATTTCATTCATATAGTTGTAACTGATTACAATATTATGCTAAAATCATTCAGTTGATTTGTATGGTAATTATGCATAAGAAAACAATTTCTTGAAATAAAAAAAAAAAATTGAAATAGAAATGGTAAATTTATGCAAAAACAATAAACACAATAGATCATTAAATATTATTATAATAGTTTGGTACCACCTAAAATGGATTTTTTTTATAATCAATTCTTAGGTGGACGTTGGTGTTGTTACATTACCAAAGTAAAGTAAATTTGTAAATTGATTTAGTACAATAATGTTAGTTGGATGAGCTCCAGTAACTGGATAATAGTAGACTATTGAAACGAAAACAGCCTTTAGCAATTATATTGGATTTCATTCAAAAAAAAAAAATTGCCTACAAATTTCCTGTTTGAAATAGTCAATACCCATGATAGTTCATCGCTTTTACTACAGCCATTTGTTACAATTTATTACATTTGATGTGAAAAATGAACTCTCAGACTCTGACTACAACAAATTATAAAATCATAATTCTAAGGTTCTTTACAATCGCATTAATTAGAATCATACGAGATGACCATAAATTCAAACCGTTCATGTTGCACATTTGAAATCATGTATCATTTAATGAAAGTAATTTTTATGGATAATGTTAATATTCCGTGATAGCATACCAGTTCATTTACTTCGTTAAATGTAATCCTTTATTTTATGATTATATGCGCTCAAGAATCATTTCGAAATATTTCAACTACATTTATAACCGTTCAAGTACACCGTAATTTACTGTTTAACTATACACAATTATCTGTTCTATATGATACAAGTGTACTAAAAAATAGAAGTTCTTCAGTATATTGTTTTAACTCATTCATTTAAACGAATAAAATGGCTCTTCAGTTACTCAAAGAAAGGAATTATAATCATTTGTTTTAATCCAGAAGTTCTCTGGTGATTCTTTTCTACATCTTCAATCCACTTCATAATTAAAGCGATGAAATTAAGATCGAAACTGATTCGTAACTATGATTATAAACGATTTTTTTTTTACATTTTAGCATGTAATTAAGTCATTTAGCAAGTATTTTATATAAACCTAGTTATACTATTGCATAAATGTGTTTTAATGTTCATATCAATTTAATTGGATTCACCACAAAATCAACACAAATAATCATATACATGTTTTATGGTTATATCATACAATTCCCTGTTGATTACACAGTTCTTTTTTAAATAACCGATTCAGTACTGATTTCTGGGTAAATATACTATAATGGTACAGCACTATAAAAGAATTTTATGCTCATTTATTAAATGGATTTTAACAATTGTTGAATCAATTGAGTTACAATAAATTATTAAAATAGTTCCATTGAAATCACCAAAGATTAGTATTTCAATAATTTTATTTATGAATCATTGATAAATGCAATTGAGTGATAAACAACAATGAAATAAAATCAAATGTTCACAATCCATTACCTTTCTATGTGCAATAACATTTATCCACTTGTGGCTTTAAAACTTTAATTAAATGAAAATTGAACAGAAAATTTCAATCAAAATAAACGTGATAGTGTAACATCAAGATGATTAAATTACTTGAATAGTAACTGATAAGTTTTATTTAAAATATCAGTAGCAACAATATTATTGCGGTATATAGGTAATATGAAACCTAATTGATTAATTCATTTATTGGTCAAAGGATATGTTATTGCGTAACTGTACACATGAATTGACGGCCACAAGAGAATTATTCTCAATCTCTATATCAACCATTGAATATTTATGATCATAAATTGAATATTCAATCAAGATTATTGAAAATTCAATGCGGTTTTTCCAATGATATTCAATTGGTTCTCAAAGGTCTATTGATTGTGCTACCAGTCACTGTACAACTAGGAATACATATCGTCTAAAAATCCCGAACACCACACATACCACATTCTGATGTTTACTACTATTCACTCATCACCAATAGGTTGATAATACCATTAATGGTGGTATCGTTTTGCCGCCAGTTAGTTGATACGATAGTAAACCAAAGTTTAATAATAATAAAATAAAAAAATAACTCTGAAGTAAATTGTTCACAATTCATTGGAACATGAATTGAATAGTTTCAATGTATTTCTTCTGTATATCAGAGATGGTATTCCAGATAAGTAATGAAAATATTCAATAAACAAAGTAATAACTCTGCATAATGTAGGAACGTACCCACTTCAGTTCCTCAAGTGTACACTAATGAAATATTTCACAAATTAATTGGACATGAATTGCGAATGAAATTCTCTAATTTTCATTAAATAAATTTTTATAGATAGTTACTGGCCGTTAAATTTAATATCATAGTACAATATAATAAATCCATCATAACATAGCCACTTTACAATGTACGAAACAGTATTAATTAAAACCCAATAATAATTATAAATTATAACTTTAAAATGAACGGTTCTTTAGTGACCAAGTACTTATTTATTAAAAACATACCAGTCTACAGAACAAGACAAGAAGAAATAAAAAACTATGAATAATTAATTTGGTTGAATATCATGAACTTAGCACTTAATTAATATACCCAAAGAATTTCAAGATTGTTTCATGAATATTTTCATCAAGAGTCTGTATAAAGTGGAAATGGTTAAATTGCAATCAAATGTAAAATAAGAAGTCTTTAATTTATTCATAAACTTCTTAGTTATACTTCCTAGAAAACAATGTTTGGATGTTTGCATTTAAAGTCCAAAATTTAATTTCCATCCAATTTCCTTTGACAAATTTTCATTTAACCCATTTCTCTTTCAATGAAAGAAAAACATGATTGTCTGGTACCAAGAAAAAACTCCTCACCCACTTTACTTCAAATTCATTTTGATTCGTATTTCAACTTCAATTTGTATGTGTGCTGACAATATTTGAATTCAACTGGGATACGATATATTGAATGTAATAGTATTCATTCAAGATGAATTTAACAAAATTGGTTCAGCCAAAAAACAGTTAGATAGCTTAATTTTGATATGTTTTAAAGAATCTGTCAATTCGACTATAAGAACACATCTTCATGTCAGTATCACCCACTAAGTCGTTAAAGACTTAGAGATTTGTCGAATCATCAAATCAATATTATTTTGACTGGTATTTCATTGTCTTGAATAAATTACACCAGATAAGATGAAAATATTTTTCACTGAATCAGTAGTAGGTAAGATCAATCGTTTTGTAATCAAATGGATTTTTTCTTTTTAACTTGATGAGTATAAGTAATCATACGCAGGTTATTTTAGTCTTTTATTCTTTTAACGTTTTTTATTTGGCATTTGGGAGTTATTTGAAATTGGAACAAAATGCAAATTTTATTATTTTAATGTCAACGAAACAAAAACAAAAAGCCAGAGAGAAAAACAAAGTATTTATTTGATTGGAAAATAATTTGAATAAACAGTTAAATCGAAATTGGATATAAAAGGCTTTCATTAATCAATAGTGGAGTGTGGTAACTCATCATAAATTGGAGCCAATCACACTTATATAAGAAAATAAAAGAACTTAACGTTTAGTAATAAAAATTAATTACTGTTGGTTGATCAGAAACAATGAAGTGGCTGTGAAACATCAATTTGATTTAAATAAAACCATAACTATTTTGACTTTAATCAGATGATATGTTGATTCAATGGATACTAATAGGTTGTCCATATGTGAAGTGCGAATACCAAACCATATCAATGGTAAGTGTATAAAGATTATCAGTAACACATTTAGCATTGGCATGCCACTTTAGAGTATCTGTTCTTTTAGTTAAGGAATAATCATCATTTCCAATCGTTTTATGCTTCGTTATAGAACGTTTATATGGTTAAGGTATTTTATTTCTGTTTGAGAAATCTAACGAATATATAAAACTTAATCGTGGCGCAAATAAGGAAATCATAAAAATTATATCAATTATTGTAACTTGACGTGCAATTTCTTATAAATACATATACCGTATGGAAATTTATCTAGCAATTTGCTAGGTATTTTATTTTTCTTACGTTTTTTTAATAGCATACAATACAAGTTTAGATTTATTTTCATTATTGCCTTAAATCATGAATATGCAATCCCAATTTGGCATCAATGGCAAAAACTGTGAAAGCAATAAAACTCAGATAAAATTATTAATGGTATGCCCTCACCTATACTGTTTTAAGTATGACGGTTTGAATCATAAAAGCATCTTTAACTGTCCAATTTATTTCGACGGTATAAAACGCACCTTGACACTACATGATCAATATTTTGTTTTATTATTCATTCTTTTTGTTGTTGTACTTGGTGTTACTCTGCAGCTGTACCATACCGTTTTAAATTTTCCAAAAAGCCATTTTAGAATTGATGTATATTTTAACCGTAAAACTGAATAAAACAAAATATTCATATGAAGGTATTTTTAAAATTCAAATTGCAATGGGATTAAATTCAAATCACTGTCGTGTGTGGGTTATGGGTTAAGTGGGCATTAACGTATTCATTTTTTTTTTTCTTTCATTCTCTCACTCTTTAGGTTGAATTTTAATTTAAAACGAAAAGATCAGAGAATTTCTGTACAATGTTCATATCACACCTTGAAATCCATAACCAATGTAAAGAATATTCAATTTTTATTTCTTTTATTTTATTCATTCATGTTATTCGTCTTTTTTTGATGTTAATTTAATAGTGTTTATATATTTGTTTCAACTTTTCTTGTTAAACCATTTGATCATTACATCGTTTATAGATGGTTCAACTCATCAGAATCAAAATGAGATGATTTCATTTGAATATTTAAAAAAATATTGGTACTAATAAATTACATGGCATTATAATGAAAATGCATATTAAATTATATCATTTACATTTTATGCAGACATTAAATGCAGTAATTTGAATGAAATCGATATAACAAAATAAAAATATGTTTTTTGTTACATTGTTAATAGTACCGTAAATAAACAAACAAAAAACAACAAGAATAAATCTAAACTGCGAAGAATACAAAACTGTATACAGTTTTTGGAGCATTGAATTTGGGGTGAGAGAATAAAAATGGGTTGTCATTTCATTTGTACAACGATGAGAACATGAGAATTGTTTTATGGCGATAAGCCTCTTTGTGAAACGAAAGCGCATTGACCATTTAATTACTCGCGAGGGATTTATTTTTATATGCAACCAATGAATATAACAAGAAAAAAAAAACAATTTTGAAAGATTAACGATCTACAATTTGTCACCACACTATCCCATGTAAATAAACGTAAAAGAAACTGCATTCGTATAATTTAACAGCAGGTCACCACTGCTATTAGTTCAACATCGACGGGATATCTAATCGATAAAAGAGTAAAACGTAACACATTAAACTGCCATCAAATATTAGCAGAGTAGGCGTAAAAAAGGAAATGAAAATCTGACACGTGTAGTTGGCCAGTTGAATGCAATCTGCTTACCTTCCAAAAAAAAATAAAATTTCAGCATCAACAATCTGTTTCCAGTTAAAATTTTCAAGTATCAAATACTTGTTTTTGTGTAATGTTAGACATTTTATTCTGATTTCTTCTTTGTTTATTATTTGTTTGGTACATAGTTACCACACAAATAAATGGCTGGATATTATTTGGAGCCTCGTATCCATAAAATTTTAACCGAATTCTTTGAATTAGAACCAAAAGATTTTGAATTATCCCTTTGGAATGGTCGGATCGCATTACAAAATGTTCATTTACGCATCGAAGCAATTGAGAAATTTTTATATGAAAAACATATTCATTTGCCCATTCATATAGTTCATGGGCATTTAAGAGAGCTTGATATTACTATACCATGGAATCGATTGTTATCACAGCCAATTGAAATTGTAATTGACACATTGGGTAGATAGAGTTTTCCATATTAAGTGTATTCCAGGATACTATTTTTTTTTCCTTGTTAAATATTCAATTCCTTTGTGTACCGTAATCAAAACTAAATTTAATTAAATTTTGATTTTAGATATTCAATTGGGCGTCAATCCACCCTATGATCCATCAAATACAAAACGAGAAAATACACCAACCACAGAGGATAGTGAACATCAAGCAGTTGATGTGAAAGGAAAAGACAATAAAGTGGTGAGTATGTTCAATATTATCTACATACTTTAACTGGATGAATTACGGATCCATTATTCTTCTAACATGAGGTGGCAGCCGATGAATATTCAAACAATGCAAAAAGAAATTCATCTGGTACAAACAAAATGATGAACTGTTCAAAGGTCAACGGAAGTAAAGAGAATGAAAAAGATTCAACCAATCCATCATATACGATTAGTTATAAGAAACGTATATTGAACAATATCAATATCAAGATATCCCAAGTACTACTTAAATTGAATGATGGTGCTATTCAATGGTCATTCATCATTCAAAAGCTTCAATTGGCATCAGCCGATTCTAATTGGAAACAAATCCATTCATCTGACTGTCCCAATGGACCGGTTATAACAAGAAAACTGCTAACGATAACAAATATTGTGTTTTGTGCTGACCCATTAGATGCCGATAACAAAACGAAGGTGAAAGTATATCGAGAACCGATATTAAAGCCATTCACAATACGCATAAAAGTAATGATCAAGTAATATTTTGGAATCGTTTTAGTTAATAACAGCTAAACAGATTCAATCTTATTCTCTATTTATAGATACATTTATTTGACTCATGAGCATATCCTGTTACATAAAGCTGAATGTAATTTAAGTCCGATACAGATTATGTTCTTCATGGAATTTTTTGATTGGCTCAAAAGTCTCATTACGAATTTAATAAAAGCATTCCCAAAGAAACAAATATCATCGATTCCAATAACGGAACCATTCTCAATTGACGTTGAATCATCAGTTCATAACACAGAACCAATGAACCAAGTATACATTCCTAGTAATCGATCACATGAAACTTTACTTCCACTGCCAGAGAAACAAACGAAAATTCAAAAAGTTATTAAAATCATCAATAACGAAAACTACTATAATTTCCAATTGTGCAACGAATCATCAGGACCATCGGATGTAAGTATACCGAGACAACTGTTTCTCTTATAGAATTACTGAATGGAAATTTATAATATTTTTTTTTTGTTTTACTTGAAAGAGTAATAGTCACCAATAGAGAGATATGAGCTATAGGGATAGAGTACACCAAACTAAAAAATCACTAGGAAACTTTTTTAATCCTTTTATCTTGATTTATATGCATTGAATTTTCCAGATGAGAAACAAGGACGATATTTTGGCCGAAATTGATTTTGATAAATGGAGCTTTCAGGAATTACAAGTGAATGTTGATAAGATTATAGCGTCGTTTACGAAACAGGTAATTATTGAAGGGGATAAATTTTATCGTGTTCACTATAAATATATAGGTGGTATAACACTCGGTGGATTAGAAACTGATTTAGTATTCGTTGAAATTGGCTGGTTTACCATACGGGCATCAATCCGTTGGATTGAATTTGTCCCGGGGAATGATAGTGTTCATAAATTTTTTCCATTGGTAATTGGTATGCTAGAAGATGGACGAAATAAAGTCGATTTAACCGGAAGTATACGATTTGTCATAAGGGCATCATGGAATGAATTCAATGAAAATTTAGCCAATAATGCACAGAATGTATTTGAAACATTCTTACGAGAGCATCCATCGTATCGTGAACATTTTGACTTTACTACAATATCAAAGAAGGTAGATCAAAATACAGCGCTTCGGGTACATGCTGTCAATGTATTTTCCATATTACGTGGACTCATTGAAAATGGGCTCGAGGATAAAATATTTTTAGAATATAACGCAAAAAAGATAATTAATCGACATCGTGGATATCAAGTGAATAAAGAAAATATGGAGGATTTAGCATTTGTTATTGGTAATTATATGTCACGTTTAATGGAACATCGCCGATTGAATGGTGTTGTATTGGCATGGAAACAATTCTTTGATCTGTTTCTTAGCTACTATAATTGAGTAGGAGAGCCATTGCCCTAAGTATAAACAAAGAGATTTTAGATTCAAATTGGAGATGGACTTCAGCACAATTATATTACTGTGAAATTAATTTCCCTTTTACTGTTCACTCGTACGTAATAAAATTATGTTGTATTTTAATAATTTTTAATAAATCTAACGAATCTTGTGAAGCTTCAAAAGTATTTTCAAATGTTATTTCATTATATTTTCTTTCTATTCTGTTGCTTGGGCAATAAGTCCGTCATCACTGTGGAATGAATTTCAATAAATGAAAATGGTTTTCATTATTTTTTTTTTCGTTTCTTTAAAATAAGTTAACCTCGTAACATTAGGGATTGTCTAAAACATGAAATGAAAATTAAATGAAAGTTTTTCAGATGATAATGATTGGGTTTTTGCGTCTATATAACTTGAGTTTGGTGTACCAATGACTTGAAATTTTCCCTTTCTTCAAACAGTTTTATGAAAAGTATTTTACAACTAAAAAGTTCACGTTTTATTAATTAAATTTAATTTTCCTTTTGAAAATCTTTTTGGCAAATAGGAAACGAATTTCTTTTAAAAATATTTCTAGTGAAAAGTGTAAAATAAAACTTTGGTTCGTTTAGTTCTTTTACCATTAAATATTGAATTGGTGTTAATGCATTTACTGAAAACGAGTGTTGGAAAAACATTAAATTTAATTATATATGAAAAAATGTATTTATTACTTTTTTACCTTTCACGTAACCAATGATAGATTTATTGTTTATAATTAGTACCTGAAGATAAACCGTTTCAAATATCGTGTTAGATAAATGTGTTTCATTTAATATTTATTTCTTTTAAAATATCGTTTTACATTTCTGTGAAGTCATTTATTATATTATTTGGTGTGCTCTCGTTTCTAATACGACATAATTCACAAGCATTTAATATGAAAGTATCAGGTCAATTGGAAACAATTGAACATAATTACTATGTATTTAGTCTGTTAACTGTTTCACACAGTACACTATTAAGATCTCATATATAATAATGGTACGATATATTAATAAAAACCTTTCAGATGATTAATGAAGACGTACATGCACGAAAACCATTAGACTGAAACAAAGGTTTACCAGTTGCCAAATGATGTTAAACAATAATAATTGTTGAGCACTTTTGTATTAAATTGAATCATTGTAATTAGATTAACAACACAATTGGACCACCGACTCTATGGAATAGTATAATATTCATTCAACTCTGTAATACCGAATACAATGACATTAATAATTTATAGAGAAATACAAGGAAATAGAGTACAGAGTTTAACACTGTGATAAACATTATCTGAATTTTGGATGGTACATATTATTGTTGTTTGTATTCAGCTACAATTCCATGGATACTCAAATTCATGGATTTACATTTCAGATTCCCGGAGACATTCGCAATGAAATATCAGTTCAAAATTTGTACCTTTATACTATTGAGATATGCAACTGAAGGCGGCAGTCTTTATAGCCGGGAAGATCAGAATTGCTACTGGTTCCATATTTAACCCATAATTCATCTTAATTATTAATTTATTCAATGAAAATTAAATGTTTTCCGGAACAGGATTTACGAATTACAAATTAATTATTAATCGCGAAGAGATATGACCCAAATTGAACGTTCTTTTCTAGTTGTGAATGGTACCTACAGTTCCAAATGCCTAAAAAAATCATCGTTAATGTACGGTATTTCGACAAATTTATGGTGCTAATGATAACATAAGTACAAGGCAAAAAATTCTTGTTTACTTCTTTGTAGAAAACTGAAGTGAATACATAATTCTACTGAGTTTTTAATATAATCGCAGTGGATGAAATCATTAAATAATTGAAAAGGAGTATTGGAATTAAAATTCTGAGTTTATAAATGTTATTATAACCAATGTTGAGAATATCATTCGTTGGATAAAACTACTAATTTTCAACCGGAAATGGATAAAAGACTGTATTATATTTCAGGCACTAGAGGGAAACCTACTAAAGTGAGAAGAACAATTTTCGGAAATTTAGAATTCAGCCACGACGACACTGTACCGTTTTTTCTTTGGTCAAAAAAATCATACGGACGAGATTTCGTGCTAAAAATTTATCTTATGAACTTATTTATCTTTTTAAAACTATTTTGTAAGAATCCTGTGTTACGGGTAATTCCATGAAAATCCTCCATCCTAATTCAATTGAACGCATTATTAGAACGAAACAATTTTGAAAAACCCTGAAACCTCATTCAATTTGATTTGTCTCGGTCGTAAAAACGATTCGTTCAATATTTGCGTTCGTTTCATTGAATAGAGTAGCAGTGTACTTGATTTTTTTGTCCACCGAACAGTAGTTTCGCCTTTTAACATATAGAGTTGCAAGAGGTGATTCGAAAAGTTATTTTGATTCAATTTTCTAGTCGAAATGTTATTTATTTATAATATTGTTATTCTTAATCAATGATTTCATTCTCCTTATGTTGGTATCAGATTCACCAAATTTAGAAAGAATTTATTCATACAGAGAGAGTGATAAAAATATAAGAAATCGGTATAATGCAAATCATATCGGTATCTGTCTCTTATCCAATGATACATCGACGAACATTTCTCATAGCAAAACAGTCGTACAATGTTCGTGAATGTGTATGCGATCTAGCGAAATTGTATTCAGATTGATACCAACTTTTGACCGTTTGAAATTTTGTATGAAATCGTTACTCCTCGACTCGAATAGATTTCACAAGCTATAACGTCGTTGGTGTCGTGAATGGCAAAAGGACACAATATTCTCGTTCGGTATTCGGGCATGCTGACCAAATGGAATCGAACGTAAATCGAATGGGCTGTCGTCGCTCTCAAATGACATTTTCATACAATTTTCGTCTTTTCGACGTCACGGTCCCCAAAAAGAGTGGATACGACTAATGCCATATCCGTGACGGGTAAATTATTTATAACGCTCCTGGTTCTCGCTCTCGAGGTAAACTTGTCACTTTCCATACAAATGAATTTTCACGCCAAAACGCCGAGATTGCTTTCGATTCGAGCATCTTCCGAATTTCAAAAGTTTCCATTTCCATTACTTCGGATTCTAGTTGCACATATGTTGTTTATTCATCCATTCAGAGAGACCCGAAAATAGCTCTAAGAGCGAGAGAAGTGAATTGATTCAAAAAAAATTTTCTAGTCGAAATGTTATTTATTTGTAAAATATTTATTTAATTACCAGTGTAAATATAGTGATTACGGTTATTACTGCTAATAGTCTATTGTAACAATATTCTGGGATACGTGAAACACCGAAATCATGGATCGAAGTTCTGCAAAAAGTAAATCTGGGGTGAGTTCAATGGTGTTTTGGTTGCCACCACCACCCTCATATTGCCAAGGAAATTTTTTATATTCCGTTGAAGAGACAGTAGTCGCTAAATAAACCCTTCACTTCCTATTCCCAGTAAGATCCCAAATTTCAATGAATCAAATCAATATCAAAACTTCATTTCAAGAAAATTAGTTCCGTCTCTCTGAATTGTCTGAAAATATCAAATCACCTGGTGTCTCGTACTGCGCAAACCAAAACAGAGAAAAAAATCCATCAAGCAACACTTTACCATTTTACCTTGAAATTACCAAATAATTAATGTCGCAACTCATTTCGCTTGTGAAAAAATCATTATTTCTAAATATGGAAGTATGTTTACTGACCCATTGAACATTTAATGTGTATTCTCACACTTATTGTATATTCAAATGTCAACATTAACTTTCATCAATTCAATTCACAACAGGCGAAGAATGAATGCGTCCAAGTGGTGGTTCGGTGCCGTCCAATGAGCAAGAAGGAAATATCGTCTGGGAATTATGAAAATGTCGTTGATGTATTTCCAACCCGTGGTGTCATTGAGATCAGGAATCCATCTGATTCAAACAGAGACAATAAAAAGATGTTTACATACGATGCGGTATATGACGACAGGTAATCCCATGAGTTTAGATTAAATAAATGACAATGCTATAGCTGAATTTGGTTTTATAGTTCTACACAACAAAACATCTACGATGAAGTGGTTCGTCCATTAGTGACGTCTGTTTTAGAGGGATTCAATTGCTGTGTATTTGCATATGGACAAACTGGCACCGGAAAAACATTCACAATGGAAGGTGTGAGGAATGAGGAAGAACGCAAAGGTATCATTCCGAGAGCATTTGAACAATTGTGGTTCCACATTGACAACGCAAAGAATACAAATTTTTTGGTTGCTGCATCTTACTTGGAAATTTATATGGAAGAATTAAGAGATTTATTAAAACCAAATAGTACATCATTGGAGTTAAGAGAACGTGAACATGTGGGTGTCTATGTACCAAATTTACATTCCGTGCTGTGTAAAAGTGGTGATGAAATGGTCAATGTTATGAATCAGGGTAATAAAAATCGTACAATTGGAAAGACTAATATGAATGAGCACAGTTCTCGATCGCATGCGATATTTATGATTAAGATTGAAATGTGTGATTTGGAAACTAATCGTGTTAAAGTTGGTAAATTAAATCTCATTGATTTGGCCGGTAGTGAACGGCAATCAAAGACTGGTGCAACCGCTGAACGGCTAAAAGAGGCTAGTAAAATAAACAGAGCACTTTCATCTCTCGGTAATGTGATATCAGCGTTGGCAGAAAATTCACCGCATATTCCGTATCGTGACTCAAAATTAACCAGATTGCTACAAGATTCGCTCGGTGGTAATTCAAAGACCATTATGATAGCAAACATTGGCCCCTCCGAATATAACTACAATGAAACATTGACTACATTGCGTTATGCTAATCGTGCTAAGACTATTCAGAATAAACCAGTGAAGAATGAAGATCCACAAGATGCTAAACTAAAGGAATATCAAGAAGAAATCGCTCGACTTCAGAAACTAATCAATGAAAGACAAAATCGTGAAAAGACGTTGCCTCGTAAACGAAAGGTTAAGAAACCAAAAGTTATTTGTGATGAACAACCAAATCAACTATCAGAACCAGAAGAGAGTGAAGAAGATGAAACGGATGAAAAGGAAAGTAACACAGCCTTGGATGCAAGTGATAGCCGCACAGTTGAAGCAATTTCGGTAAATATTTTATTTAATTTAACTTCAATGGTTTTTTTTGATTTTCATGTTTTTAGCGTGAACATGAAGTCACAAGTCAATTGGCTCAAAAATTAGCTGAATTGGAGAATCAATTAGTCAGAGGTGGTAGAAATATTTTGGATACTTACACAGAACGTCAGATTGAGTTAGAGAAGAAGTTAGATGAAATATCCGAACGAAAAGTAAGCAGTAGTTTAGATAAATGTTACAATTGAAATGTGTAAAATACATTCTATTTTAGAAACGAGAAATTGAGATGCAACAGCAGCTGGAACTGCAAGAAGAAAGTACTATGGAAATAAGGGAAACTGTAACCTCCTTGCAACAAGAAGTTGAATTGAAGACAAGGAAGTTGCGAAAATGTTATGCAAAGTACATGGCTTTAAGGCAGGAGCTAGTCGATACGCATGATGAACATAATCGGGATAGACGTGAATTGGAAATGACTCAAAATGAGTTAATCAAGTATGAATATTTCATATTATTATTGAGTAACAAATATAGTGATTACTTTAACAATTTCATTTCAGGGAACTCAAACGATTGCTTTTAATTATTGATAATTTTGTGCCAGTCGAAGTAAAAACTCGTCTGTATCAGCAGGCTAGATACGACGAAGAACAAGAAGAATGGTCGTTGAATTCAAACAATATAGTCGACACAATGAGTGTTCGTCGACCGGTATCTGTTCCTAGTCGAAGACGGCCAGTATCAGAACATGCCTTAAATCAAGCAAAAGAAGGCAACAAAGATTCAATTCGCTATAAGGGTGAAAATATAGTTGAATATGAACTTGATATGCCATGGCGAACAACTTATGAGTACAAAAATCCGAAAGTGTCGGCCACACTTCAAGCAGCTCTTGCTGAGTTTATGCAAAACGAAGATGATATTATGATAACTGACCAACAAAAATATGTTGAAAATGTTAAATCTCGTTTGGATAAGATTATTAATCGAAATTCAAATGGTATGTCAGGAAGTGTTAACAATAGTGTTGGACAGCAAGAAACTCTGAACAATATCCAAAGGTACCTATGAAATTAATTGGTAATAAATCGTTTAACTAATTTATTACTCTAATTTTTAGAATCAAATCGTCAAAACTCGATGCTAACAAGAAGCTGTCATCATCAGATAGTAAAAAGAAGCCAACATCAGCGTATCCAAAAACTCGGGGTCTAATCACAAAATAAAATAATAATTAAAATCGTTTATCATTGAGATTCTATTTAGATCGGTCTCTTGTCTATCTCGTTCGTTATTTATTTTTTATGTTTCACACCGTTGTGTTACGCTTTAATATCTTGCCTAGATTTTTTTCTATGTATGTATCAACGATCTATTATAAAATAATGCACTTGAACGCAGTATTAGCAACAATTATAAAAGAAAAAATGGAGACTCAACCTATTAAATGCAATTGGAAAATACTTAAAAGCTTTGGTAGAGACCTTTAAAGACTTATAAAATGTCAAAATGCTTATCATCGTTAATTATTATGTGAACACACATTGATCACCAAGGCTTGTTAATTTGTTTTCCCTAATTATTTTTTCTGTGTTAGCTTCAATTAATATTTATATGATTATATAATTAAATTAAATAAAAAAAAACTTATAAAAGGAAATAAACTACACCATTGTAGGTCTAAATTGGTATTTTAATCGTTTTTATTTTTTTGGGTATTAAATTATTAACATACCATGAATTAGACACATGATTAATGTGAAATTTATGATTTGAATTTTTGGAAGAATGAGTATTTCTCTGAATTCAAATATACAATAAAAAAAATTCGATAATATAAAGGTAAATTCCAAAAAAAAAAACTTAATGTATGTATATGAAAATACATAAATGTTCTTATCAACTATAAAAGTAAATTTTCTTTTCTTTTTAAATGGCAATAAATTGTTTCGTTGGCTTTAAAAAGGCACTCAATTAAGGTCACTCTATTCTTCTCTTGTTAGCAATATGATTATTTTGTTCATTAAAGTTTCAGTTAATAAAAGTGCTCTGAATAAAATATTGGCAAAGGATCAACCACTAAACAACATTACTGTGTTGCTCTTCATATCCATTACATGACTCATAATCACTCCCAACAACTTCATCCGAAGAACTAGCTGCCAAATTCGAATTCATATCTATACTATTACAATCCGAATTTGAAAAGGATTTTATGACTTCAAGTTGGGGTGGCGGTGGACATCCCATATTCGGTGGATTCGAGAAACTCTTACGATATTTATATTTCTCACAAACATTTGAATTATTTCTATACTCTTGAACTGCTTTCCATAATTTTACTTCAATTCCCCGCCTAAAAATATCAAGTGTTTAGTTGTTATATAATAAATTAAAATTTTTCAATAATACATACTTCAGTCCAATTCTCAAAAGATCATCCTTCTCCATTACATTTAAGAATAAATCAAAGGTGAATTCTTCACTTAAGATTAAACTCCTTGAAAACTCATCGATTTGCTGTTGCACCAACCAATCATTCAATTTTTGATCAACTTCAATGTCAACCAACGATGTGTTACTTCTACGCAAATAAGGACAATACTTTGGAACATTTGGGTGTAAATGTTTTACTGAGATTTTTCGTTGAGCAGATGATCCCAAATTATTGTTTTCCTCTGATTTTGAATCAGGCGATGGTGCTTTCACTTCATCCGGTGGTTTCATATGATTTGAATTGACTTCGCCACTTATATCACTAAAATAACTGATTATATATTATAGTCTAATGTTTGACATACATTTATAACAAAAGAATTAAATCCTTACCCATGCGATATACTACGACCAAAAAGATTGGAGAACATTAAATTTTGAGATGATGTGTTCTTTATAATTTCAGTTTGCATATTAGTAAACTCAATTGCTTCTTTGATTGAAGTGTTCAATTGTCGTTGAGCCTCTAATAATTCTTGGCTCAATTGTAATTGACTATTTCGTGAAACATTTAATTGCTCATACAGGAATTTAAATTCATCTGATTTAATTTTCGGTTTCACATAGTTTACAGTACTGTCAACAGAAATGGGCGCTTCCTCGTCATAGTTGCTATCAACTCTGTCTTGACCAGCAAGATTAGCACCAAGTTCTACAAATGTTTAAATAAAATCATTCTGTTCAATTTAACAATTAATAGTAATAATTTACCTGGAGATAAAACAGTGATTCCATCTTGTACGGCATTCTTTACTAAATTATCCAAAGCAAACATCCAATGAGGCTTTATACTGTGAGAACGTAGTACCGTTACAACGGCATCCTAAATTTTAAAATCAATTCATAACATTTAATAAATCAAATAAATTCAAAAATCAAACAAACCTGAAAACTGTACAACGCTAGATGTAAATGATCGATAGCTGTTGAATCAAAATCAAGACTCTGTTTTAAATCCATTATGCCTGTTTCCAACGTATTTTTATTCCGGTCATTGATATAAACACGTAAACATTGAATCATTTTAGAAAGATGTTCCTAAAATTAATGCGAATTATTACTATGATGATAAGCCAAATATTTTTTAATTACAACATACCTTGCCGATAACAACTTTAACTTTATGATTACTCTCAATTTTTTTCATCCAAACATCACAGACGTGAGCTTCGTCGTTTCCCAAAACTTGTGACAGTGTAGTACGACGTTGAGAATCTTTTTTCAACATATAAAATTGTTCATCTTCTTTTGCTTCACCGGTTGGTGTTGTTTTGATTGATGATATACTTGGCGTTTCCACCTATAAACATTTACACAAATACGATACAATTTAAATTTACAAGTAGATAAAAACGACGTAAATAAAATTATTTGATTTAAATACCTCTGGTGATAAAAGAACACCTGAACCTCGACGATTTATATTATATGTGTCCGCATCCGTTTCAATTGATGGCGAATGAGCCATGCTGCTAAAAACAATGCGAAATTGATACTTTTAATAATTTAACTCACATCTATTAATGAATGTTATTGAAGCGATTAATAAAAAAAAACCAGCAATTTGATGCGTGTTATACGATAGGGTTATAATTAAAATAGCAGTAGAATTCAACTTATACTAAAATAAAAGAATTCAGTTAATCAGGCCATTCATGCATTCAAAATGAATCAATTTAATTTGGATCGGCATTAGTAGTTTGAACCAAAAAACAAAATGTCATTTTTATTTTGTAAATGATAATACAATTTAGACACCCCCACCACCCAGGAATCGTGAAGATAGTGAAATTTAAACGCAATGAATATCGATAAGTCATTCAAATATAAATGAAATAAAATTCAAGTCTCATCGCAAACGATGATATTGCAGCAAATAACTACTCTTTACCTTTGCAGATTATTAACACTTGGTATTTGAATAGGTGCCAAGTGCCGCGAATGATGATGAATTGTCTTCAACGAAGTAACTGGTTTACTTGTCGCTGATTTACAGCTAGAACAATAATTTAATTGTTAAAACATCGAAAATACAATAAATCACTCTACACAATATTGATATTATTATCTAAACTAACATTAAGCTTGACTGTACATAACACAGTATTACTATAATTGATAATGAAATTGTAATTGAACATTTGTTTTAAATTAATTTAAGAACCTCTTAGGAATTCCATCGATTCATTATCGATGATACAAAACAAATAAAAAATAAATAAAAGACTTTGGCATCGTGACACCGCTTCAATTGATCAGAATGCCAATTTGTAAAAATATAAAAATCGATGCATTTACCAATTTACTATGTACAATAGTGACACTATCATGCCCACAAGTGTTTAACAAGTATTATTATTTTTATCGTACAACGTAGTTATTCGCCACCGCTGTATTTCTTTCTTTAGCAACACTTAGTTAAACACACATAAAACATAATTCACAGCGCAAAAATAACAAAATCATTGATTTCTTCTTATAATAACTGAAGATAATCAATGTTTGATAGCTGATAAAAGAAAACACTTACTCTATTTCCGGTGTTGTTGGCATATTTGTAAGGGTTGTGGTACTCTGTGAATTTGTTGAATTTTTTGTTGATTTTAAATTGTTTGCTGGCACTGATATACTACGAGAGAATTCACTATTCGATGTTGTTATACGCGACTTCCGATGTTTACTATTAATTATAAAACACATTATACAAGTTTGTTTGCCATCCAAACTCAATCAAATCACTTACTCTGATAAAAATGGATCATTGAGAAGTTGACCAGCTGTGGGACGTTGCGATACGTCCACAGCAAAACAACGGAGTATAAATGTTCGAGCTGTTGGTGTTAATTCCTCAGGAATTTGAGGATGCTGCTTGTGATATCCAATACGGAACATTGCAGCCTGAGGAGATCCGAGTTCAGTAAATGGTGGTTTGCCAGTTGCCATTTCTACATTGGTACAACCAAATGACCAAATATCAGCGGCTGGACCATAACCACGAACTCCTTGATCAATCACCTCTGGAGCCATGTATTGCAAAGTGCCCGTAAATGTGTCTGCCTTTGGATTAATTCCCGCCAAACGTCGTGAAGTACCAAAATCAGATATTTTCACCACTCCTGTATAAGTGTTCACTAACACATTGTCACCTTTAATATCACGATGTACAATCTTCTGGTCATGCAAATACTTTAAACCTAGAATAACAATAGAATGTTTATTTAAATTACCAAAATGCTAAACATTGAAATTAAATATTCACCTTCCAAAATTTGTTTTGAATAATAAGCAATAGTCTGTTCATTATCTTTCATTGGTCCCCATTTCGATTGGAGCAGTGCTGAAATGGAACCTCCAGGTACATTTTCCATAAATATCTTGAAATAACCACCTTCAGACACTGAGCCAAAATATTGTACAATATTGCGATGTTTCAATTGTGAATGCAATTTGATTTCATCATGAAGTGGTTGTACTTCCTGATTAAACTTCTCTTTGATCTCTTTTATTGCTATAGCAACATGTGTATTAATATCGTGGGCAGCATAAACTACACCATATGTGCCTTTTCCCAGCATAATCCGATTATTTTTTTCATCCAAATCATATTCATAAGTTGGTATTTTATTATGAGTTTCTGACAAATCAACAAACACTTCTTGGTCAACAGTCATCTCACGGACCAACTCGTAAAACCGTTGGCGACAATAAACCGATGGGAAATACATTTGAAAATCATCAGAATTGTGGTTCACATATAAGTAAGCACACCTGTCATCACGTTTATATAAACTAACTGATTTTATTTCATTTGCCGTAAATAAGAAATCGTGCAACTTTTTGCATTTACCATCTGCATGGGTCAGACAAAGATTTATGATTTGCAATGATTTTTCATCAGCATCTAAGTTCACATTCACATGGCTTGGCATATAGATCTTTTGTGGTTCTAATATCTGGAAACCAATATCAAATAATTAACTATGATAATCAACAATTAAGATATCAAGATGAAAACATACCAAAATAGGAAAACGAATCGACAGATCTATTTCCTTTTCGTCTTTAATAGCTTCAATGAAAAATTCCATCCAAAAATGAAATATAGTCGCTTCCATTGAATTATCATCATTCTTCTTTCGGAATTGATCAATCAATTCAATATTACCAATTGTTGATTTTAAATACCAGTTAGGTGGTTTTAATTTAAACATACATTCAGCTGCTTGAATTGCCTTCCCATAATT
This sequence comes from Coboldia fuscipes, assembly GCA_001014335.1. Lineage (NCBI taxonomy): Eukaryota > Metazoa > Arthropoda > Insecta > Diptera > Scatopsidae > Coboldia > Coboldia fuscipes. Next base: position 8,288 of record JXOR01001059.1, on the reverse strand, counting down.
TTGTGCCAAAACAGATATCTCAAAGAATGTGGCAACGTCCCAATATTCCGTTAATGATGACAGACTTCCCTTCTTTCCAATCAAGTTATTTAACACAATAGCAATATGTTGTAATTCTTCAGTATTTGAAAAATCTTTTCCATCTATCACTAGTAACGTTGCCAAATTGATGCCAGCATACTCATTGGGTTGCACTTTAAAACTTCTACTGTACCACTGTATAGCTTTCCGTAAACTTTCCATATCCTTGTGACCCGATTCCACAAAAATATCCTTATAAATTCGACCACACAGACAGAGCATATCGGGAAAATGATTCTCTTCCTTCTCTAATGCTTTCTCACAGGTTTTCAAGGCCCTTTCCCTATCTCCTTTCTTATTGCGTCGATTTAATGCGAAAGCATACAAGAAACACATATTCCCAGTTTCCACATATTTTCTTGTACTCGGTATTGCTCTCAAGTCATTTACTAATTTCACCATTCCATCATAGTCTTGAATGTCACGTAGCGTACACATGAAACTATGAACTACTTCACCAGATAAAACATTCGGATCATCTAATCGTTTCCTCATATTGTCCAACTCTCTTGATAGTTCAGTTGTATTTCCTGCATGCAACTCTCGTACTGTTCTTAGATCACTAAGGAACTTCTCTTTCAAATGAGTTCTAAAATAAATTCATTTAGTTGCCAATATCTGAAACTCAGTATTTACAAAATTTTGTATATTCTTACTTAGCCTGAATTTCAACATCTTCTAAAACTTTTTTCAAACGTGACATTAAACTTTCTTCATGTTTTCCTTTGTTTGAATTTGTTACGACATATACACCATTTTCTTGGACACGATATGATAAGAAAGTGTAATTGGAAATCTACATTAATTCAAACAAATTTATAAATAAACAATAGATAATGACTATTAGGCTATTAGCACCAACCTTTGACTTATTTGTCTGATCTGGCTGTGGATCATTATAGAGTAGAACATTATCTTTCATTCCAAAACTTTCGCGGATTCCCAAATGGTAGTAAAATGTGATTTGTTGCAACTGAATACTGATGTCAACGATCGCAATGTCGGCATTATAAAATAACTCCAAAGCCTTTGTTTCACCGAAATCTAAATTCTTAAACTAAATCGTAAAATTATAAATTTCAAATTAAATCTAATGAATAATTTCACTTACTGGCAATAGATTAAAATTGGCGTTCACTTGGATACATGCTTGTTTCACAGCTTCCAGTGCCTGTTTTCGTTGTTCCAAATTTTCTAAATGTTGCGTATCTAATACGCATACCACCTCCATCCGATTGCGTCCCACGGGGATTGGTCCACCAGACACTTCACTAATATCACTCATATTCGACATGCTGGTAACATTAAAGGCATTAGCCAGTAATCTGAAAGATAATTATGAACGAATTGCATTAGTACTCTGGCACGAATTAACACTTTTCTAATATGCCAAAACTCGGTTGTTCTGGAAAGATTTTTTATTGCTCGAATTTAATGAGATAACAAAAGTCTCTTTGTTGTTCGCTTGCCAATTTTCATTCCCATATATTCAAATTCAGACACACTTTCGACACTTAAACCATCACACTGTCTTGCAGTAGAATACTTACAGTCCAATTAGACTATCAGGATTCTCGTATCCCTAGGATTTTTCGCTTCTTATTAGAAAATTAATTTTTCCTGCTGCTCTCTCGATATTTGTAAACAATATGTGACGTCGTCGTCGACAAATGTCAGAGAATCGTTCCCGCGAGACGAGCACCCCGCATCAATCCGTGACGCAATTAAAAATTCGCGAGTTCTTTTTTTCAAAGACCGCCAATGTTTATTTATCACAATCAATATCAGTGAACCAACATTGTGAACAATTTGATTGAATTCGGTGGAATAAAATATTGGACTGGAATGTGGTTGTTCAAAACCGAAAGAATTGTAAACAATTGAAGAAGTGATGCTGATACCGAAAATAATCTTCGCACAGTAAAACTTAAACTGATGTAATTCGATTGTGTTGATTACAGTAATTTAGATCAATTGATCTCCAGTGCTCGATAATTACTGAGAATTGCCAGTTAACTATTACGCTTGATAAATCGTGAACTTGAGTTTGAAGCAATATTGTATGAATAAAAACCCTGCGGAGGTAAATTGAAGAAAAAAGTTGTATTTGAGGTTAGATGTTAATCGAGTAATTGAGTTTTATTATCGTGAAAATTCCTCGGAGTTAATGTGACTTAAATCTGGAAACGGGATATTAATCATGAACATAAACATCCACATAACAATGGTTTAAAGTAAAATCGTGTAGCATTCATATTAAGGTGAGAATTCAACTTTATGTTTGAAGGAAACATTATACTGTAATTTGCAGCCATTACCAAAGCACTTTAATTAGATTTTGTTCTACCAATATGTAACTACATTACATAGAATGTATTAGAATATTTTATTGCAGGGCATGTTCATCATTTGCTAATTAAACCGAGACGTGTACATTACCTGTACCTGCATAAGTGTGCTTAGTTAAGAAACGGAATACAAATATAGTAATTTAATCGATTTTAATCGCTGAAGGCTGAGTTATTACTTTACTAAAATGTTTCGAATATTTGCTGGAACCCATAATGAACATTGAATGACACTACATGGACTTAAGTGATATATAATAAAATGAATGATACAACAGGAACATACTCAAAGCAAACAAATCAAAAACAGTCAAAGGAAAACCGCTCCGGTTTACCATCAACCGTTGCGCAATTATACTACAAGCATGGATTATTTATTTCCAGTTACCCAACATGTGCATCAAGTTTTGCAGTTGTGATAATTTTACTCTTCTGGTATGTGCAGATAACGAGCGTGTATGTATTAGTGTAATTCTAACCATGATTCACTATAATTTTAGCTATCCACTTCTTACAATACCTCTACCGGGAACAATCCCAACCAAAGTTGTTTTGCCATATTCTCCAGGTCCTTTAGATACAGTTTATGGCGAATCAGCTAATACCGGCTCCTCTGAAGTCGATGATAGCTCACCATGGCTGCTAGAAAAATTCTTTAATAATGAGAAAATAAATAATCTTACTTTCGAGACAATCTTTCCGTGGATTAGACATGATCCGTCCTTGTATGTACAACAAATACTATTGCGTACTAGCGTGATTCCATGGAGTGAAAAATTACAAATGAATGACGCATTTAGAGGACCTCTACATGAAGTTTTTAAACTATTGGAAATTATTAGCAATCATGAGGATCCGAAAAGCAGAAAGAATCTTGGTCATTTGTGTTTACATGTCGACAATGTAAAGCGACAGGGGAGAAATACTCTCTTTCCTGAATATAATTGCTTATTGTTATCTCCAGCAAATTTATGGCAGCAAAATGTACAATCATTTAATAAAGACACCAGTCTGTTAAATACAATTTTTCATCAACACGTAAGTAGTAATATATGATACTGATTTTTATGTTCCATTTACGAAAGATGAAATATTTTCAGAAATTTCAAAAGACTAAAGTGTCGGTTGCTGAAATGTTATTTGGAATGCAAATGCGGGATACGGGAATCAAACGATATCCAATTAGAGTTCGACCTAGAGTAATACAGTATGCTGTAACATTGGTGTTGAGACAAAATGATCATAGTTTCATTCATTCATTGAAAAAGAAATTAGCTGAATTGTATCCGTTACACCAACAGAATAGTTCTGTGAATTCAAATTCAACCGAAAAGCATGTTGAATCAGTCCTACTCATTTACTATCCAAGTAATTTTAATTTAGCAGAAGTTTTACCATTGGTAGCTGCATTCATTATGCTATTTATCTACGTTTATTTCTCCATAAGGAAAATTGAAATTATTAAATCTCGGTTGGTGTTGGCTATATTTGCCGTAATTACAGTGTTTAGTAGTTTAATGATGTCACTGGGAATTTGTTTTTTCTTTGGACTTACAATTAGTTTGCACTCTAAAGGTGTTTTTCCATATTTGGTAATATTGGTCGGACTTGAAAATGTATTGGTGATCACGAAAAGTGTTGAGTCAACGGATAACACATTAGATGTTAAAGTGCGTATAGCACAAGGACTAAGTCGCGAAGGATGGTCAATATCAAAAACATTATTAACTGAAATTACGATATTGACAATTGGTTTGTCGACATTTGTGCCAGTGATTCAAGAATTTTGTATATTCGCCATAGTTGGATTGATATCAGATTTCGTTTTACAAATGTTGCTGTTTTCAACAGTATTGGCGCTTAATCTGAAACGCATTGATTTTAGTGTAAATCATCATGTTCCTGTAAAATATCAATATAATGAGAGCGTAATTAATTCAGCTAAATCGTCTGCATTACGACGGGCATATAGAAACGCTACCGTACAGCCGGCTACTTTAGGACGATCTCGTTCTCATCCAAAATTATCTGTATTGGATAATCATATTCTATCATCTGACATTGTGGCGCCTGGAACACCGGTTGTGGAAAAAAAGAAGATACCAAAACGATTACGTATCGTTAATTTTTGGGTAAGGACAAGATTCTTTCAACGCGGTTTTATGATTTGGATGTGTGTTTGGATGCTATCAATATTTTACAATTCAAAGATGTTTGGCTATTTATTAACGTTTCACCAGACAAACGAAACTGAACTGAACTCAGAGCAATTAAATAAATTAACAATACCCCGTAATGAAATTAATTTTGCCCAATTTTCGGATGATAACAAAGGCAAAATGGGATTTTCTAGTCACCTTGATGGACCAAATGCTTCACATTTTAATGACACTGAACAAATAAATAAATTGAAGCATCGTATGTTTGATATGAATGTCCATCTGTCGAAATTTCATTGGTCAAGTATTTTAAAGCAATATAACATTTCAATACATGGACGTTATGTTGCTGTATTGCCGACTATAAAGATATCACATGCTATCAGCCCAGATACGGTGTTAGCGATCAGAAATCCAGATGAAATAAATCCACAACACTTTCAATGGAAAGCATTGGCTGCTGCACTTGATCCAATTGATTTTAATGATGCTGATACACCAAATGAATTAGGTAATATAGACGGTATCAGTACACCGTTTTATCCAAAGAGCCCTATGGAGATTATGTTAGCAGCACTATTATGTTTAATATCAATATGTGTATTAACATACACAATGATTGTGTTATATCGTTGCATATGCAGCAGAAATTATGCAGAATGGAGAAGTAGTTGGTCAAACAGTGAACCATTGATTACAGATAATGACAAGGTTCAACGTTTTGTACTCAGTGCTCCAATTCAATTAAAAGGTCATACGCATCGAATTGAATGTCTAGTCACCGATGGTAAAGTAGCGGCCAGCTCATGTTTAGCTGGACAAATAAAATTATGGGATACAACGAATGGCGAAAATATAGCCAGCATAGATCGTAGTAAATATTTCAATCTGAATCGACGAGCATCAATGGAAATGAATCAGATGAAAACATCATCGATTTGGTGTCTCGATTATTTAGATGACTTAGTAATTGTAGGCTGTGGTGATGGTAAAATTGAAATATGGGAAATGTCGACTGGTAAATTAAAGGTAATTCAATACCGTATTAATAATGTTATGAATTAATATTAATGATAATTGTTTGTGTTAATTACAGTGTGTCTATGAAAACTCATATAGTCGGAATCATGGTGTCACACATGTAACACTATATAAAGATAGAATTATCGCTGCTCGTATAAATGGTAAAATAGATTTCCTACAATTGGAAACCTATTCTCAAGGGCAACAAATCGATTGGAATTTTACATCTCTTTATCGTCGAACTCATTCACGAACAGCATCAGCTGGTAGTGTAAGCAATATCATAAATATGAATAGAACTCCAACGAATGTAAACAATTCTGGTGAGGAAATGAGATGCATATTATTGAATCAACCGCCTGGACATCAGCAACCAATCACATGTATGGAAGTTTATAAAAATTTAATATTCACAGGAAGCCAAGATCATACACTGAAGGTATTTCGTGTCCTGATTACTCTGAAACGAGAATAAAAAATTATATTCTGATGGATTTTATTGTAGGTTTACAAATTAGATGTTTCAAGTTTGTCGTTTACATTACATGGACATTGTGGTCCAATTACTTCCATCTTTATTGATCAATATCAGAATGGAACCGGTGGTTCTGGATCTCAAGATGGACTGTTATGTGTATGGGATTTAGTAACGGGTAAATTTGAATACTGACTTTAGATGAAATTGTGAATTTAATTTAATTGAATTAATTTTAGGAGCCTGTATGTATAGCATTCAAGCCCATGATGGTGCAATTCGATCTCTTTCATATGCATCAAGTTACATCATATCGATGGGAGCAGATGATCGATTGTGTGTTTGGGAACGGTTTCAAGGTAATCTCTTAAATACGATGTGTATCTCACAATCTTATTCGAGTATGCTTATGCTGACACCTTCACTACTGGTGACTGGAAAGCCAGGTAATTGGACAATCGTGCAAACGTATATCAGAAACATTATAACGGAATATTGCATTTTAGGCTCTCTTCTGGTGTGGGACGTACGAACTGGTGAAGTGACACGAGAAGTAAAATTGGATCGATGCAATTCACATTCGTGCCCTAAAATAATGTTATTAGCTTATGATTCTGTAATATGTGATTATGACAATGAACTGCGTCTAGTTCGATTTCCTATGGCCGTCAATAAAACCGAATAATGAATTATTTGGTGAATTCTAATAATAAGAATGTACATTTAATGCAACCTGATTTCTCTTTTCTTTTTTCTTTCCAATGACTTGATAATGCTAAAGACCAGAATAATTTAATTTAGAATTAAATGTTATTCAATAAAATTGATTTTTGTATAAAATAATTATTAAAATATGAATAGTGTCTCAGTTATTTAACTTTAATGAATTGTGAAGAAAATTCATATATGCCGACTGGTTCATTATTCTTTTGGTCGTATTCAACCCAATCGCCATCAGATAAGTCTACGTCGTCGAATTTTTGACCGTTTTCGGTACAACGAACGATCCAACCGTAGCGAGGAGAAAATTCAATTGGTTCAACACCTCGACAATCGAAACAGACAATGGTTTTGAATTTGCCATTATCATCAGCCGTGTAAGGCGCTAAAATAAACTAGAATTAAGTTTGTCTCTTGGATAACATCGAAAAGGAATGCTTACCGTTGGAACCTTCTAGAATATCCAATGAATTCTCACGTCCACAGAATTTGCATTTGATGTAAAAGTTAAAACCCTTGGGATTACGAGAGTCTTCGTTAGTTCTCTCAGATTCAACAACACTATGCCACTTGTCCGAGTCTTCGCCGCAGTTGGTGCACTTAACTTTAATGAAAAATGGATAGTCTGGCCAGTTGGTCTTAATTTCCTCAATATTTTCGAGATTAGCGTTTATTTGTAGGGCTATCTTGACCATTTTTGGACAGCAGAAGAAATGGGTGTCACCGGGTCACAATAAATTAAAGATTCTCCAACAAGTTGATGCAATTCCACTGGAAGTTGTATTGAAATCGACTGAATTGTAATAAATAACAAACAATTGTTTTGAATTTGGCCGGCAACAGCTGACTAAACTGATTAGGATCATAATATTGATAGTAAAATTACGAACCAGACAATTACTGTGGGTTTTTGCACTTCGAACATACTTGCGCCTTGAGTAATGTGAAAATTTTCTTAGCGTCCTTATCCTTGGACTCAAGTGATCCGAATTTAAGACACTGTAGTACCTACCATTAGATATTATGCTGAAGCTGTACTGATTCAGTTACCTTATATTGTCTTCGCTGGCTTCAAAAAATATGACTTCTATTCTTTCGACAGTCCAATTTTACAATAATTGAAATTCGAGACCACTGATTTTTTGCCGTATTGCCTATCGTAAATGAAGAGTCAAAGCGTGTAAAACGAGATGGAAGTCCATGAAAGACAGATATATAAAGGAAAAAGCTTTACAACAACAGCCATCAGGTAGTGGATACAGGCCCAAAAAAGACTGGCATCTGTTTCAAGCGATGAGCTTTTTGAACAATTCCCAGAAAGTATGACTCCAGCAAAGTATGAATATTGAAACTTATTTTATTATCAATACAGTTTCTAATAATTTTCTGATTTTTTTAAGAAGTAGAAACATTGGATAGGTTTGCACTAGATTACATCGCAGTTTCAAATAGATCAAAAAGAAGGTTCTACCGAGATTCGAA